>JAQZBX010081901.1:0-13606 GCA_029593785.1 Cabassous unicinctus | reverse complement strand
GGGGAAAAATAATAAATAAATAAAAGAGGTAATCGGGTGCTTTTACTGTGCCCCTCTACAAGGCCCTTGGAAACTGGGCTGCACTCCATTACTGGGTCCTTGGCTATGGTTTGAGCAGTTAAACAATTTCAATCCTCAATATCTAGAACAAGTTGAACCAAGAATTAAAGAACAGTGGTAGCACACAGCTACTTAACAGTAAATCCCTAGGCAAGAGAGAGAAACTGAACATCAGAGTAAACTCAGCATCATAATCAGTTGCTAAGATATTAGCAAAGAATTACAGGCCATACTAAGAAAACGGAAGCTATGACTCAGATAAAGGAACAAATCAAATCCTAAAACAAGACACATGACTTGAAACAACTAAATAATGAGGTTCATACAAATCTCTTAAATCAGAGAATGGAGTAGAATGACAAAATGGCTAAAGAAATAAAAGACATTAAGAAGACACTGGGTGAGCACAAGGAAAATTTTTATATCTTGGACAGAAAAGTAGCAGAGTTTATGACAATGAAAGATACAATAAGTGAGATTGAAAATACAACAGAGGCACAGAACAGCAGATTTGAAATCAATGAAGAAAGAATCAGGGACGTAGAAGACAGAACAGCTGAAAATGAAAACAGAGAACAACAGAGAGAGAAAAGAATGGAAAAAATTGAGTAGGGGCTCAGGGAGTGGAATGATAGCACGAAGCACACCAACATATGTGCTATGGCAGTTCCAAAAGGAGAAGAAAAGGGAAAAGGGACAAAAAGAAGAAATAATGGCCAAAAATGTCCCAACTCTCATAAAAGACATAAATATACATGGTTCAGGAAGCAAATGGCAATTAGAATAAATCCAAATAGACCTATGTCAAGACACATCATATTTAGAATGCCAAATGCCAAAGATAGAGAAAATTCAGAAAGCAGCAAGGAAGAAGCGAAACTTCACAAACAAGGGATGTCCAATGAGAGTGATGATTTATCTTTAGAAACTCTGGAGGCAAGAAGGCAGTGATATGATAGAATTAAAGTACTGAAAGATAAAAATTGCCAGCCAAGAATTCTTTATCCAGCAAAACTGCCCTTTAAAGATGCCTGTGAGTTTAAAATATTCACAGATAAACAAAAACTAAGAGAGCTCGTAAACAAGAATCCAGCACTGCAGGAAACACTAAAGGGACTTCTGCAGCCAGAGAAGACAAGACAAAAAAGAGATTTGGAGGACAGTGTAGAAGTGAAGACTACCAGAAAGAGTAAACAAAAGGGTAAAAAGATGGACAAAAAATAAGATATGACATATGAAAGCCAAAGGGTAAAAGAGTTCAAATAAGTAATGCCTTTACAGTAACATTGAATGTTAATGGATTAAACTACACAATCAAAGGACATAGGCGACAGGATGGACAAGAAAACATGAGCCATCCATATGTGGTCTGAAGAAGACTCACCTTAGAAGCAAGGACACAAATAGACTGAAAGTGAAAGGTTGGAAAAAGATATTTCACTCAAATAGTAACTAAAAGAGAGCAGGGGTAGCTACACTGGTGTCAGACAAAACAGACTTTAAATGCCAAGAAGTGATAAAAAAATGCAGAAGGCCATTATATATTAATAAAAGGGACAATCCACCAGGACAGAGTAATAATCATAAATATCTATGCACCTAACCAGGATGCCCCAAAATACATGAGCAAATTCTGGCAAAACTGAAAGGACAACTAAAGATCTCTACAATAATGGTTGGAGATTTCAACACACCACTTACAGCAACAGATAGAACAACCAAAAAGATCATCAACAAGGAAACAGAAAACTTGAAGAATATGATAAGCAAACTGGACCTGAATGACATATATAGAACACTGCACCCTGGATCTGCAGGTTATACGTTCTTTTCAAGTACTCATGGATCTCTTTCCAGGATAGACCACATATTGGGCCACAACACAACTCTTAATAAATTTAAGAAGCTTGAAATTATAGAAAACACCTTCTTTGATTATAGTGGAATGAAGCTGGAAATCAAAATTAGGTGGGAAAGGGGAAAATACACAAATACATGTAGGCTCAAGAACACACTCCTAAATAATCAGTGGTTAAAGTAGAAATTACAAGAGTAAATAGTAGGTATCTCGAGATGAATGAAAACGAGAACATAAGTTATCAAAACTTAGGGGACACAGCAAAGGCTGTGCTCAGAGGGAAATTTATAGTCCTAAATGCCTATATTAAAAATGAATAGAGTTAAAATCAAAGACCTAACTGAACACTTGGAGAAAATAAAAAAGTCCAGCAAAACAATCACAAAGCAGCAGAGAGAAAGAAATAACAAGAGCAGAAATAAATGAAATAGACCCCAAAAATAGAGAAAATCAACAAAAATTAAAGCTGATTCTTTAAGAAGATCAGTAAGATTGACAAACTTTCAGCTAGACTAAGAGAAAAAGAGATAAAATTCAAATAAATAGAATCAGGAATGAAAGGGGGACATTATGACTGGCCCCACAGAAATAAAAAGGATCATAAGAGAATATTATGAGAAACTGTATGCCATCAAAATAGACAACTTAGACGAAATGGACAAACTCCTAGATATGCACAAACAGCCTACATTGACTCTACAAAAAATGCAGGAACTCAACAAACCAGTCACAAGCAAAGAGATTGAATCAGTTATGAAAAATCTTCCAAAAAAGGAAAGCCCAGGACCAGATGACTTCACAGGTGAATTCTACCAAATATTTCAAGAAGAATTAATAGCAATTCTGTTTAAACTCTCCTAAAACATGACAAAGGAGGAAAAATTACACAACGTATTTTATGAAGTCAACATCACCCTAATACCAAAGCCAGATAAAGATAATACAAGAAAAGAAAATTACAGACCAATCAACCTGATGAACACAGATGCAAAAATTCTCAACAATATACTTGCAAATCAAATCCAACAGCATATTAAAAGAATTATATGCCATGATCAAGCGGGTTTTATTTCTAGTATGTAAGGACTGTTCAGTATAAGAAAATCAATGAATGTAATACACCACATTAACAAATTGAAGGAACAAAACCACATGGTCATCTTGATTGGTACAGAAAAAGCATCTAACAAAATCCAGGATCCTTTCTTGATAAAACATTTGAAAATGTATAGATGGAAAGTTCCTCAACATAATAAAGGGCATATATAAAAATTCCACGGCCAACATCATACTCAATGGGAAGAGGTTGAAAGCTTTCCCTCTAAGAGCAGGAAAAAGACAAGGATGTCCACAGTCACCACCATTATTCAACATTGTGCTAGAAGCCTAGCTAGAGCAATCAGGCAAGAAAAAGAAATACAAGGCATACAAATTGGAAAAGAGGAAATAAAACTCTATTTGCAGATGACATGAACCTGTATTTTGAAAATTCTAAAATACCTATAACAAAGCTATTAGAGCTAATCTATGAGTTCAGCAAAGTGACAGGATACAAGATCAACATGCAAAAATCAGTAGTGTTTCTATACAACAGTAATAAACAAGCTGAGGAGGAAATCAAGAAATAAATTCCATTTACAATAGCAACAAACAGACTCAAATATCTAGGAATGAATATAACCAGGAATGTTAAATATCTGTATTCAGAAAACTAAAAAACACTACTAAAAGAAATCAAAGAAGACCTAAGCAAATGGAGGGACATTCTGTTTTGATGAACTGAAAAACTAAACTTCGAGGAGATGTTAATTCAACCCAAACTGATCTATAGATTCAAAACAATACCAATCAAATTTCCACCAGCCTACTTTACAGAAATAGAAAAGTCAATTACCAAATTTATTTGGAAAACATCCAAAATAAGAAGAGGAAAGTTGGAGTACTCATGATTCCTGACCTTGAAATGTATTATAAAGCGACAGTGGTCAAAACAGCATGGTATTGGCATAAAGATAGACTCAATGATCAATGGAATCAAATTGAGAGTTCACAAATAGACCCTTACTTTTAGGGCCAACTGATTTTTGATAATCTTACCAAGTCCACTTTTCTAGGACAGAGCAGTCTCTTGAACAAATGGTGCTGGGAGAACTGGTTGCAAATGTTTGGAAATGAATAGAAATGGTGAAAGCACAACACTGGTTTTGTAATTCGTAGCGCTAACATATGAGTATGATAGTGGGTTTATTTGTCGTTTATTTTTCTGCTTTTGGAGTTATGGATATGTTCTAATGTTGACTGAAGTGATGATTGCACAAAACTGTGATTATACCAAATGCCATTGATTGTACACTTCAGATAAATTGTATGGTTTATGAAAAAAATTAAAAGACTGATCACAATAAATGTTGTTGAGGATGAGGAGGAACAAACTCTAATACAGTGCTGGTAGGAAAGTAAAATGGTACAACCACTTTGGATAACATTTCTGCATGTTCTTAAAAGTTAAACATACAGCTACCATATGTTGCAACCATTCCACTTCTACGTATTTACTCAATATTAAAGAAAGCATATAGCCATACAAAGACATGTACATGAATGTTCATGGCAGCTTTATTTGTAGTAGACCCCAAAACTGAAAACGCAAACGTCCGTCAAGAGGTCAATGGATCAACAAACTATGGTATATCCATAAAATGAAAGACTACTCAGGATAAGAAGAAAGGCAAAAACATGATGAATCTTGAAATAATTATGCTGAGTGAAAAAAGCCAGATAAAAGTCACATATTATGTTATTCCATTTATTTAAAAGTCTAGAGAATGCAAACTCATCTATCACGACAGAAAGGAATTAATGATTGCCTGGAGAGGGAAGGCCTGCCAAGGGTGTGAAGAAACTTTTTGGGGTAACGGATATGTCTATTCTTTTGACTGTGTTGATGACATCATGGTGTATGTCAAAACTTATTAAATTGAACACTTTTCTTAAGTAAATTATATTTTATATCAATTATACCTCAATAAAATTGTTTTAAAAAGAAAAAGTCCTAAAGAGAAGAATAAAAATTAAATGAGAAAAAATTGTCTACATTTTACCATTTCTGAATTCAGGGAAAAACACATTGAAGCTAAAAACAAAAAAACAAAAACTGCAAACCATAAAATGTATATGATGCAATAAAAGCGAGCAAAAAATATTCCCCATTCTTCTATTTTCTAATGAAGAGATTAAGAGCACAAAAAGGAAGAAGAGAACATTTTCAAGATTTGAAATTATAAAACATCATATTTCAAGCATAGAGAAAAGGCAAATAGAACAGCACATAGTTTCCAAATTACACAGTAATTCAACTGGTTGTCTATTCATTAAATTATATTTATTCACTTGAGGAAAGGAGTTAATGTGGAATCTATAAACTAGATTATGACTCTCTTCAAAAGAGAGCTTAACAAGCACAAATCTGCTGTGATCTGCTAACAATGCCATGTCCTCTCAAGAGTCAGTCATGTTGAGCTTAAGTTTATAATGTTTTCAAAGAAATCAATACAATGATTACACATATTTATTATACATTTACAACATTGCTTTAAATATTAATTTTATTGTATTGCTCTTTTTATGTGGCATATAAGCCAATTCCTACAAATTACACACAAAATTTGTTCAGTGCAGATATTATCAAAATGTTACTAAAATTTCCATTTTGACAATTTAAATAAATTTAAAAATGCTATTCACACAGAATACAAACCTCTCAATCAGAATCTACCCATGGATTTAAAATGGAGTAAAAATGTCCTCCAGCAGGTATAATAGCAATGGCATCACAATCAAGTTGTAATATGGTCATTAAGCTATGTTTATTCAACTATATGTATGATTAGCAAACTTTTCCATATATGTCACCGCTTTACAAATGATTTTAAAAGCAGCTTAAAAACATTCAATTCATAGCTGCTGCAATTAAAGCTGGGCTTAGTAAAAGGTGTCAAAGAAAAGTATTCATTTTTGTGCTCGAGAAGCATTATCCATTCCTATTTAGATGAAGAACCCCAGTTGGCATGCATTAAAAGTAAATATTATAATGATCACTTTGTTTGCTAAATCACAATTACCTGTGATACACCCAACTTTTTACAAGCATCAAGAAAATTTTCTACATTTCTTCGACATTTTGCCATGCTCAGTTTAGGCTGTGAAGTCAGAAAAAAAAAGATGATTTTAAGGCATTCTTATACAGAAATTAACCAAAACTGAAAATTGAATTTATTAAGGTATATTATCTAAAGGCTGTTTTAAGTAGCTGTATTTTCCTTTAGAGAACTTATATATTGTTCACAAAACTTACCACTGCTGGTGATGGTACATGAATACTTGCTACAGAACGTGGTTTTATATGATTGGCTAAATGGCAAAGAACAACCCCATCCATCAGTGCAGCTCCAATGTCATCAGGCAAAATTACTTTTAACCTGGATTCAAGATTCTATAAAGAAAATATGTATAAATCACAAATATTCTATGTAAATATATGTTATGTGTTTATATTCCTAACCAATATATAATAAAAACATTTAAAAAGGCACTGAAAATAAAATCCATATACCCTAATAATTTTCCCAATTAAACACATTTCTACAAGCAGATCTGAAAGGTCAATCTGACTTACATTGCGAAGTTGTCGTATTTGCTCTCGTTCTTCCCGTAAGTGCTCCATCTTTCTTCTCATTGTAAATCCAGGATCTGCTACCCCATATTCCTGGCGAGATGAGCGACTAAAAGCTAGAAAAACAGAAATTTCCTAACATATTACAAGGCTAACAGGACGGAGCAACTATTGATGGAGAAAGAGGCATAATAGAACATATCAGTATAAAACTACATGAAACACTACTACTTATTGACATATTCTAAAATAATTTTACAGAATATATTTGAACTCTAATCTGCATAATTAAAAGCAACAGGGAAGACAAGTGTAACAATTTCTACCACCGATACATATTCTTAATTAAATGTTAGTTGAAACTTACAACCCAGATTAAAAATGATTATTGAACATAATTCAGTCTTTTATTATCTTTTTTAAAAAGGAAATTATTCTTGAAGGTCAATACAGTTATTCAGGAATAAAAATTATAATTCAATACCTTGCCAAGTAACATGGATCCATTTTCTTTTGGGCTTGCCAAATGCGAAAAGATCCCTTTTTAAAACCACAATATAATGGAGTGCTATAATTTCAAACAGTGTTTGGTCTGCTGGCAGAGTGGTCATTCTAAGAGCAGTCACAGTAGAGTAGAAATGAGACTGCAGTATATCTAAAGCAAAAAGCTGAGGTTTCAGGAGCTTGAAGGTAAAAAGGAGGAAAGAAATGGGGAATGGGAATCGGAAAGACAAATAAGATTAAGAAAAAATTACTTTTAGGAGAGGGGAAAGTATCTACGTGTACTTAAAACTATGGTATCAATCCCATTTAACTGGGAAACTCTAGTTTCATAGATAACCAATAGATTTAATGACAGAATGCATAGTTACCTGATCTAGGCTTCAAACCAAAGGGACCATGTGAAAAACCATCAGTTCTGTCATATTCCTAAAAAAGAAAACAAGCAAAATCTCTTTTCTTTCAAAACAATAAAGGAAATTATTCATATCCATTCCAATTTTAAGTTGTACTTATTTTTTCTATGATTAGTGGAATAAAGAAAGCTAACTTGCATTTTGATTCAAATTAATACAGTTCTATTTTAAAAGGTCAATAAATATTTGCTAATTGATCTGACTACATAAGCCTTTAACTAGTTCTCTCTCATAGTATAAAGAAATAAAAAAGAAAATGATTACTGATGTATATAAAAGAAATTGACATTCTTTTATTAAAGAAGAACCAGGTTAAAGTCCCTAAAAACATGATGTAAGCCTCAATGAAAAGGAAAGTGAATTTAGCAACATTTACTCAATATCTACTTTGGAATTAACAGTGAACAATCTGAGGTAAACCAGAGTGACAGAGGATAAATTATTATACTAACAAGGGCTGTAGAATGATAGAAGATGAATTATTATCTCTTCTCTTTGAATGCGCATTGCTTCAAAGTGCTTTCACATAGAGTGATGTGCTATGGAAAGAACTGTGGTATATTTAAAAATATGTGAACCTGGAGTTAGAAAGTTTAGATTTATATCATGAGTAAAACATTTAATTTCTCTGTAACTCTTTCTTCATCTTTAAAATTGGGCTGCCATGAAGATTAAATGAGATAACGAAATGAAAGCACTTTGTAAAGGTGGTAAAACACTGCAATCTTAGGCATATTTCGTCTGTGCAACAACTTCATGAATTAGGTGGCCTCTGGGCTTCAGTCTATGCTATTTAATAACTGGTGTCTTTGAAAAAGTTAGTCTCGTCAGTTGTAAAATGATGAGGATGATACCTGGCTCATGGGACTGGTTTTAGGTTCAATTGTATGGGCAAGCACTTTGTTAATTGTAAAATTGCTTTTTTACCATTTTCCTTTCACAGATGAAATTGAAGCAAAAAGAATTCTGTTGATTCTCTGAAAGCTTCTGCTAACATGTGATAAAGAGTTCAAGTTGAGCACTGGTCTGGCTACCAAAATTCATGCCCACTACCCTATCCACCCACAAGCTCCACAGTTTGCCTTCATTACTTTGGTTAAAGTTTTATGAATCCCTAGATTAAAATTTCACTTATTTACATGCAAGCAGAAAATGTATTAAAATCCAAAGTAATTTACTTGATAAAATTAGCGCTAATATTCTCCCCTGTGAGCACAAATAATCAAATCGTAATGTGACCAGGCAAAAAAAGTAGTCACTATGTGCTTACATTTGTTATAACTGAATGTAAAAGAAAGGATTTACAAAAGTATGTGAAAAAGACTAATTTGAGGATAATTTAAGACTAATTTAAGTTTTTGTGCATACCATTTTACCTACCATAAAAATAGTTTAGTTACATGTTTGCCAAACTAATGTCCAAGTCCACTGAAAAGTTTTATAACAATATTAACCAAAGCAACCCAGCAAATACAACAGATAACATTAGTTTTTACAAAAAGTAACAACGCCTAAATATAATGAAATACTATTTAAAGTTATAAGATGAACTTGGACCATCAAATCATTTAGAAAAAGTCCTGAATTCATCAAATAAATGCATAACAACTTAATTACTAATGCCAAAATACTTTTAGAACACTAAATAAGGTAATCTGAAGTAGTAAAAATATTGCTTGAATTTTTAAAATTTATCTCTTGTTTAAAACCAACCAAATTTAACTAAATTAGAAGTATTAGCCATTGAAATCAACAGAACATTTGGCTGAGATTTCACAAAATGTAATTTTCACATACCCCTTTTCCCCATTTCCTCCCCCCTCCCAGTGTATGATGCCAGGAAATGTGTACCCTCCTGTCGATAGGAACAACCCACTGCAGGGATGTTTCTCGTGGAAAAAGGAAGTTTCTTTTGCATTGCTTTCAGACCTAATTGGTTACAAGAAAACCCAAAGGCCATTGTACAATGCTGAAGTACTATTTTAGAATTTAAATTTTAAAAATTGTCCTTAAAATCCATCATTTATTTCAAAATATGGATGAACTACAAAGCATACAAACATTTTATGAACTGAATTTTTTCTGTGAACAAAAGGCATTTTCCAATCCACAAAATTCACGAACAAGTGATATTTATTATGAATAATTGTACAAAAGTTAATGTCCTTAGAATTTTTATAGGCAAGAAAGCTTGTAGAAACTAACCTACTATGGATTTTAAAATATGGGTAAACAAATTACATTGTAAAAAAAGCGGACAAGGTTAGAGAGAAGAGGCAAGAGAAATATATATATATGCACACACATACATATAAAAACAGAACTTGTACCTCAGATGAAACTGGAGATTGTGGTGACATATTAGCATTATCACTGTCTTGCTAAAATATAAAAATAAAATATGAAAGATGAATTTAAAATATGAATGATGATTTAACCTTATAAAAGGAAAACCAAAAACTGTTTTGATTAAGTGCTAATAGGGGGAATGCTAAAGGAAGAATCTGGAATATACCATCAAGCACCTTGCTACTCAAAGTAAGGTCCATGAACCAGCAGCATCAGCATCCCCTGGGAACTGGTTAGAAATGCAGAATCTCAGACCCTACCAAAGACCTACTGAATCAGAATCTGCCTTTCAATAAGAATTCCCAATGATTGGTAAGCACTAAAGTTTGAGAAGTACTGATAGTACTCTTATGGAATATTTTTCTGTAAATTTATTTCCTTTACCACAAATGAAAAATCTTTTCATATTTATGATTAATTCTTGATGGGAAATGGCAATGATGCTGTGTTGGTCAAGCTCATGTGTCAACCTGGCTATGTTATGGTATCCAGTTGTTTGTTCAATCAAGCACTGGACTGACTGTTACTGTGAGGATATTTTGTGGATTTAAATCATTAGTAAGTTGATTGCATCTACAGCAGATTATATCTACAATCATCTTATGAGATTGCCTTCAACCAGAGAAGTCTCATCTAATAAGTTGAAGGTTTTAAATGGAGAAATGATGCTTTCAGCAATCAGAAGGCTGAATTTCCATCTCTACTTCAGCCAGCCAGCTTCTTCTGGGGAATTCATCGAAAACCTATCAGAGTTTCCAGCTTGTGGCCTGCCCTGAGGAATCTGGACTTGCCTATCCCCAGTCATGTGAGGCAATCCCTATGATAAATCTCATAGTATTTACATATTATATATGTATATATCTCCTGCCAGTTGTTTCATTGAAGAAACTCAGACTAATACAGATGTGCTATAAAATGGGACACGTGTATGGAGGCATGCAAAAAATCACCACCCCAACTAAGAACTTTAACCTGGAAAATAATTTGTGTTTAATATAGGCTTTGAAGTAATTATAAAGAATTTAATTGCATTAAAATAATGTTAATGGTTCATGACCATGACTACTGTATTGCCTAACAAATACAAAAGTCTTGACACTTAACTTTGGATATACATACCAAAGAGGGCATTTATTCAATCATTCCATCAGGGTTTACTGACTATCTACTACATGCCAGGCACTGTGACTAATGAAGTTTAGTACACTATCATCCATTAAAGGCCTTTCAGTTAGGGGGAAAATAGATACATGTATACAACTAATACAACATTCTCAATATAATGACAGAGCTATGAATGGAACATTATGAGGCACAGATAAGGGGCACTTGAGGGCATGGGGGGAATGGTGAAGAAAGGTAATTAAGTATGGTTTCCTGAAAAAGTAAAAACTGAGTTAACTTATAAAGGTTCAGTAGGTATTTACCAGAAAAAATAAGGAAGAGGAAATATTCCAAGATGAGGGTACAAGAACAAATGCATAGAAGCAATAAACAGAAGGATGAGTGCAGCAAACCTTTGAGCAGTTCTGTGTTACTCGAAGGTAAAGTGAAAGGATGGGCAAGTTGTGAGGTGAGACTGATATGGTAGGCAAGGACTTATGGAGAAAAATCTAGAATTTACACTCTAAGTAATAGAAATATATTGAAGGTTTCTAAGCAAGGGAATGGTCTGATCATATTTGTGTTCTTTGAAACAATTACTCTGACTGCAGGAGAATGGACTAGAGAAAGGAAGAAGAAAAAAACTATTGCAGTAGTTCAGGCAAGAAATGACGATGATCTATACCAAGGCAGAAATAAAGACGAAGGCGGGAAATGGATTCAAGGCACTTTAGTACCAAAAAATAGTAGGTCTTTGTAACTAATTAGATGCTGAGGTGGGCAGGAATAAAATGGGAGTGGATGACTAAGAGAAGGTTCAAGGTGAACTTCTAATTCAGGGATTGGCAAACTTTTCTGTAAAATGCCAAAGGGTAAATATTTTAGGCTTTGTGAACCAAAAGATCTCTGTGGCAACTATTCAACTTCGCCATTGTAGTGCAACAGCAGCCATAGACAAATGAGTGTGGCTTTTTTCCAATAAAACTTTATTGAAAAACACAGGCAAGTAAGTCAGATATGGCCATGTGCCATAATTTGCCAACCCCTGCTTTAGCTGAATGGTGGATGGTGACACTAATAACTCAGTAGTTCTCAACATTGGCTGCACATTAAACTCATATGGGAAACTTTTTAAAAATCTCAATGCCCAGGCCACACCTACCACATATCAATTAAATTAGAATATGTGGGCGTGAGACCCACACATCAGTACTCTATAAACCTGACCAGGTAATAACAATGTGCAGCCAAGGCTGAGAACCAATGCACCAAGGGGTATTACTGGAAAATCAGGTTTAGAGGCAAAGATAAAAAACTAAGTTTTGAACATTGTGAGGTCTATTGGGTTATGGGATATATCCAGTAGAGAATGTAAGCAGATAGGGACATAGATACAAGATTACAAGGTCCTGAGGGTCAGGGGAAAAGTTTGGACTAGAGACATAAGTTTGAGCAGCATCAACAGATAGGTGTTGTTCAAACGAAGCCTTGAAAGCTGATGAAACCTCTCAAGAGACCATGTAGTGGTCCATGCCCTAGGTGGCAATAATATTTAAGGGGCAAGCTGAGATTTTGTGAGCAGGTGCAATGGAAAGCTAGAGGCAGGTGTACAGGAATTGATTGTGTTCATTTACATGTAAATACTACCAAACACACCACCACAAAATGTCATTCAGGCTTAATCATAGATATTAATGGAATAGATGACCAACTATTGGCATCACTGCCTATTATTTATTCCAGTAAATTCTACTGGAGAGGCCATGGAGCAAAAAATGGGCATCTAGGCTGAGGAAAGATAAATCATCTGGCTCTATTCATTATTTTTCCTTGTGTGATTCTTTTTCCTAAAAATAAAGGAGTTTTCCTAAACAGTGCCAAGTACCCAACATCAAATTAACTACCAGTCTCCCCAATCAAAAATACACAAAGCTTAAGTATTTATGGTGATGGTAATGTATCATTTTAATAATACCAGACTGCTGCATAGCTTAAAATAGTGTGGTAGAAAAAATTTATGGTAGTGTAGAAATTGTAGAAATCTAATTTTACGTTTTAAAATAGTGCACAGAATTTGCTTTTGTAAGTACCTAAAAAAAAAAAACTCAATTGGTCACCAAGTTGATTTAGGAAGGTAAAATATGATTAAATGTAACACAGTTAAATTCATGGATTACAGGTCCAAGATGAATGATAATAAAATTCTAAAACTGATCTACTAGAAATCTTGTACTAAATGACATAAGGAAATTAAATTATCAAATTAATAATTGTATGATGATGCTTAAAGTTTTTATTGGAGAAGACTCATGCTTTAATTCAATGACAAAGAAACTAAAGGTGGATTTCATTTTACCCTAAGACAACTACATATGAAAAGCAAACATTTCCAATAATTGATAATAGTATCCTTTTTTTCTTACCTCATCATTTTCATTGCCACCTGAACTCTTCCTTGATGATTTATACTGAAAATATTCAAAACACATGATTTATTTTTCTTTAACATATGAAATCTCTACCAGTAAATTATATGTGATTATATTTGATACTTTAATGAAATTACCTGATATTAAATTTAAGTATAAACCTATTTTAAATAATCCTATTAGTAATAGTTAATACTTATAGAATAGTGCTTTGTAT
>JAQZBX010081900.1:0-13264 GCA_029593785.1 Cabassous unicinctus | reverse complement strand
TTGAGAGATGAGAAATTAAAACTTGAAGCTACATTACTGGTAATCACACATTACTATTAATTTTCAGAAGATATGATTTTATGTGATTATTAAAACTCAAATTTCTTCCAAAAATATTTTTTCTGTCTATGTACTTTACATGATGACTCTGATTCCATGATCCAATTTTTCCATTTCTACAAATCCAGGCAATACTTAGGTAAGGCCTACATGATATATATATACACATACTCTTCTAATAATATTTTCTTGAGATAAACTAAAACTCCCTAGCCTTAGACTAATGCTCACCAAGAGCCAAAGTTGGTAAAAATCCTCTTACAGCTTTTCTGTCTAGAAATGTCTCAACATTGAGTTTGTCTCACAAATAAAATACATACATAAACCAGTTAGGTAGCCTGAAATTTTAGGTCTACAATATTTGTTTCCTTGGAAATAAGCTATGTTTAATTTTTTGTTCCTGAATTTTCATTTTGTTCTGTGGTAAAATAAACCAACCTAAATATTTTTTTCAAGTCCTGATCAAATACATGATCACCTGGAAATTATATCTCATAAATACACCAGGGAGGTAATGTGAACATAAGCATAGCTTACTGTCTCTTGCCTTTCAACCTCAAAATCCCACAGCCCCTCTTATATTGAGGATTGTTGAGAATGCAACATTTGTTCATCTCTGGGACCAATTTCCAAAGAAATTAGTTTGTCATGATTCCTAGGACAAAATTTCAAGGTGTAATGCACCCATATTATTTTTTTTAACAGAGTTGCCTTCCCCCTTAGAAGCCATAAAATGTTAAGTAGCACTTTTTTGTTTTTCTTTGTGATGCTCTAATTCATGAGTATATAAAAGAGAAGGTATTTCTAGAGAAATAATTAATCTGTGTCTGAAAGGCCAGATCATTAAAAAACAAGGATGGTGTAGCACATTTTAAACAATGAATCATTTTTATATTTAAAAGTATGACACAATCTTCAGAGTAAGCATTGTTCAATAGACAAAAATTAGAATAGAACAAAATTTAAAGAAGAATATTAAACTCATTCATAAATATTATTAATCTTTAGATTGATTTCTTCCATTTATTTTCCTTTTTACATAACACTTATTTCTATGTACACTTCAGTATTCATGTAATTTTTATCATACTGTTTTAGTAACATCCTGATTTCATTATTAAATATTCTTAATACACCTTTCTCTATGTTATAATAGAGATTTTTTTAAAACTCACAATTTTTTGTATTTTGCATTGGATGGTTCTTTATATCTAAATTCTCTCCAGGAGTAAACATTATCTGATGAATGGGTGTTTTTGTGGCATCTCAAGGAAAGCATGTTGGAGTTTCTAAATTAAGTGTTGACAATTTCACTTAACTCATCCACATAGGAAATGTTAAAAAAATAAAATAAAATAAAACATTGAGAGAAGAAGGTAAAACTCAGTGCTGAAATAAGTAAAGATGAGTGAAGATTTTACAATTAATTTATAATTAATTTAAAGCCCCAAACCTCAAATCAAGTGAAATGCTTTCTTCTGAATCTTGCATTATTTAATGAGAATGAAATCAATCTTCATGTAATTTATAAAGCAACTCTTAACAGAAAAAAATCTTCCTACTCCATAATTTCAGAAGCCATTTTGAAGGCATGGATCAATGAATTACAAATTAATATATTGTACATTTGCTGACCTTTTGGAAGTACAGTTCTTCTCTTCATCAATAATTCAGTGATACTAAGGAAAGATTTTTTTGATTAAAAAGCCAGAATCAATTTATTTCACAACAGTTGATCTTATGGTTTAAGCTAAAAGAGAGATTATTGGAGATTTCCTAGACATGCTTGCTCCTTGCAAAATCACCCTGAATGAATTTTTCTTCACAGCATTGAAATCATTATTTTAGAGCCTTTAAGTGAATTTCCAAATAGTATGAGTAAAATTAAGAGAAATGATAGTTTAATAAACTAATTTTGTTACTGACCTTTTTTTGATAAATTTTTATTAGTGGGCTTCCAAGAAGTCATACCTAATATTAAAATAATTTTGACAGAAGATCAGAAATAAGAAACAGTAAAGAACCTTTCTTTTTCCTACATTATAAATTTAACATAAACTGGTAAAGATTTCATAATTTCCTGAAAACTTGGGTCTATTGTTGTTATTTACTGTGCTTCAAATCTATGGAATATAATGTAATAAAGATCTCTGATGTATATAGCCACATGGGTATGCAATTAAACAGCAGAAACCCACAATAATGAAACTTATTGATACTTATGAAGGGAGAAATAGTTGGTTCTCTAACTTAGTAACAAATTTCAATACACAACATTTAATAATGGATAGAACATCTAAATAGAAGTTTGATAAGAAAATGAAAGACCTGAAAGATGATATAAAACAACTAGAGCTCATAGACATGCATAGACACTTCACACACAAGAGCCAAATGAACATTCTTCTCTAGTGCATGTGGGTCATTTTTCAAGGTAGATCAAAAGTTAGTCCGCAAAATAAGACTTAATAAATCTAACAAGACTGAAATTATACAATGAATCTTGTATGTTCTGACAACACTGAAAAGGGCTGGAAATTAATCACATAGCACAACTGGAAAATTTTCTGATTTATGGAAATTGAAAAGTAAATTCCTATTATGCAGCAATAAGAAGAAATGAGTCATGAAGCATATGACAACAACATGGATAAACCTGGTGGACATTATATTGAGTTTAGCAAGCCAGATACAAAAGGACAAATACTGTGCACTATTATGAACTAGATATATTGTGTAAACCCATGGAGTTAATAATTAGAATATTGGTCACCATAAAATAGAAGGAGGTAGAGAATGGAAAGTTAAGGGTTAATTTGTGCAGCATTGGTAAAATGGTTGTTTGTAAAATCTTTGGAAATGAATAGAAATGGTGAAAGAATATCATGGTGTTTGTAACTAGCAAGACTATTGTATGGTATGACAATGGTTTGAAGAGAAAGTCTAAGGTCATACATATTACTAGAAGGAAAGCTAAAAAATGTAACATGAGATTCTATAACATAGTAAAACCTCATGTAAAACATGAATGTGGGTGATATTGCATATATAAGACTGTTCTTAGAAAATATAAATACAATTATACTAGAGAGAGGGAAAAAGAAGAGCAGCTATGTACGGTGGGGGGAAGCATAAAGAAATTGATAGGTGATAAATTTTGGTTGATTTTTTTTGTTTGAGCTAATTTTTAATTTTTTTTTAATTTAAAGAAGCTTTAGATTACATAATTGTTACATCAAAAATATAGAGAATTCCCATATACCCCAACCCTCCCATTGCCTTACTTTCCCCCTTTAACAACATCTCTAATTAGTGTGGTACATTTGCTACAATTGTTGAATACATGTTGAAACCTTGTTACTAACCATGGACGATAGTTTACATTATAGTCTACATTTTGCATGGAACAATTTTATAGGTTGTCACAAAATGTATAATGACCTGTTTCTGTCATTGCTATGTTGTGCAGGACAATTCCAATGATCCCGTATTACCCCATGTTACACCTATTCTTCCTTCTCACTCCCATCAGAACCTCTGGTGACCACTGCTTTTATATCAAAAATACAATTTCTTCCATTGCTAGAATAATCAAAAGTCCACTTAAGCCCCCTTACATTTGTTCATTTTCCAATCCTGTGGCTTCTGAGGTGGAGTTCTGCCACCTTCTTTAATGTTTACTTTTTGTTTATATTTTATATTATTATTGGAATAATGAACAAGTTTTAAGAATTTTTGAAGTTATGAAAGCGCAAATATGTGATTGCCCCAAATGCAATTGATTGTACATGTTGGATGGATTTATGCTTTTTAAATATGTATCAGTAAAATTTATTTGATAAGAAAAATAGAATATTCTTAAAGAAACAATGGATCAAAGAATAAATAATAAAGACAATTAATAAATATCATGAAATGAATTAATAAAACAAAACATGCAAAATCTTACAGATGAATAAAGGTGGTGATGAAAGGGAATTATAACTCTGAATTCTTACAACATAAAAGGAGAAAGACCTCATATAGGAGACCTAATTTCACAACTTGAAGTAGTAGAACTAGAAGAGCAAAATAAACCCAAAGCAAGCAGTTGGAAAAAAGTAACAACGATATAGTGGGGGCAAATAAGGTAGAGAATAAAAACACTATTGAGAAGCTAAGTGAAACCAAACGTTGTTTCTTTTTAAAGATCAATCAAGCATTAGCTAGACTGATGAAGAAAAAAAGGCAGAAGAGAGAAATAATTAAAACCAGAAATGAAAGGAGTGACATTACCATAGACCTCATAGAATTAAAAGGAGTGTAAGGGGATACTATGAACAATTGCATCTCCACAAAATTAGATAAAATATACAAAATTGATAAATTTCTGGAAATTCACAAAATTCCTAAATTGAATAAAAAAGAAATAGAACATCTTACAGAATAATAACAATTAAAGATATCAAATCATTAATCGCAGGCCCCCCACCATCAAAGAAAATTATAGGACCAGAAGGATTCACCAGTGAATTTCAACAAACATTCCCAAATACAATACCTGAATTGGAAGGAACATCTCCTAACTTGGTCTATTGGTGAGCATCACCCTAATACCAAAGACACATAAAGATACCACAATAAAATTATAACCAATATTCCATTTACATATAGATATAAAAACGCAACAGAATTCTAGCAAATAGAATTCAAAAGCACAGTAAAAGAATTATGTATGGTCAAGTGAGATTTATCACAATACGTAAGGATGATTCAAAATAAAGGAACCAAATAATGTAATATACCACATTAAGAGAATGAAGTAAAAAAAACTAACAAGACAAAAAAAAGAACATGACCTTTTAAGATAATACCAAAAATCATTTGGCAAAAGCATGTACCTTTCTTGTAAAAACATTAAAAACTAGAAATATTTATTCTCTGCTTATCTTTTTATTTTATATTTGAAGCACATAACTTGTTCTCTAGGCATCAGAATCCACAGACAGAGGGGAATTGTGTCCCAGGGCAGACCACACCCATGACTGATTTTGATGAGACTGTCTACTTATCATTGTTAATGACATGATTTGAGGTTTTCAGGATATTGTGATGGAATGAATGAATTATGAAAAAAGAAAGAATATATCTTTTAGGGGTTCAGAAGGTGCAGAGTGATGATTTGAAGTTTTTGTATCCCAGGAAAATATGATCTTTAGTCTAATCTTTTCCTTTGGCTGTGAACCCATCTCTGAGGCTACTACAGTTAAGGTGTGACAGCCCAGTCAGGATGGTTCTTAATCCTATTAGGGGAATCCTTTATATGTAGAAGAAATTCAGACAGCATGAGATAAAGCTACAGGAAACAAGAACTTGAACATCAATACAACCCAGAAGAGAAGGGAGAGATCAGAAAACACCTCCATTTCCTTTGCCATGTGGCAAACTGAGGAAGAAAGATCACCAGCAGCCAGCTTCTGAAAACCACAGTCTATAGGAAGAAAACATTGTCTTGATGATGCCTTCTTTGGACTTTTTCCTGCCTCAAAACATGAGTTAATAAATTTCCATTGTTCAACAAAAATAGTCCAGGAAACTAAAACAAAGTGTAAAGTCTGATATGCCTAGAAATTATTGAAAAAGAAGAAATTGGAACACTAACACTTGCCAATTTTAAATTTATTGCAAAGCTACAATAAGAACCAAAATTAGTAAATTTGTTGGAGATTGAATAATGCACCAGCAAAAAGGTGTTTTTAACATTATTCCATTAATGTGGATGTGAATCCATTTTAAATAGGAACACTTTAATGTGGCATTTTTAGTAAAGGTATGGTCAAATGCATCAGTTTGGGATTTAATCAAGTTACTGAGGCACTTTATAAGCAGAATGAAATTCAGGTAAAATGCAAAAGCCACAGAAGAAGATGGAAGTCAGTGGAATCCAGAGAAGCAAGAGAAGGACATGGCCGTATGCATTGCCATGTGACAGAGAAGATAAGGTGAATGATCACTGGGAAAGAAATCACCTCTCTTTCACTTTGGTTATGAACTTCTGCCAGCCTCATTCCCTTAAACCAATAAATTCCCATTGTTAAAACCATATTGTGGTATTGCTTCAGCAGCCATGAATCTAAGACAAAATCCTAGGGAAACATAGGGAGAACAAAAGCTCAGGAACAGAAGAAAAAAATCGTTAAAAGATGCTTTATCAATATTAAAACCCTTGTTCCATCAAAACACTTTATCATGAAATTAATTTTAAAAATCCTACAGAATGATAGAAAATATTTAGAAATCTCATATCAGATAAATGCTTATTATCAAGTATATTTTTAAAAACTCCTATAACTTGACAACAAAAAGAAAAACAACATAACTTAAAATTGGGAAAAACTTGAACAGAGTTTTTTTTCCAAGAAGATATAATTAGTCAATAAGCACATTAAAAGATTCACATCTTTACCAGTAGGGCAATGAAAATTGAAAGTACAATGAGATAACTATTTCGGACCCACTAAAATGCCTATACAGAATATAACAATAGTTTCAGATGATGTGGAGAAATGGGAATAATTGTTCATTATTGGTGTGAAGGTAAAATTATACTGGTGGAGCTACTGTGGAAATGTTTGGAGGTTCCTCAGAATTAGTATAGAAATAGCATATGACCTAGCAATCCCACTTCCAGGTATATACCATAAAGATGTGATATCATGGACTGAAATTGATATTTGCACACCAGTGTTTATGGCAATGCTATTCACAATTGGCAAAAGATGGAAGCAACCCAAATGTCTATCATCATATGAATGGATAAGCAAAATTGGTATATACATACAGTGGAATATTTTTCAACCATAAACCAGAATGAAGTTCTACAGCATCAAGAACTTGAAGACATCATGTTGAGTCAAATAAGCAAAACACAAAAAGACATTATTTTATGATCTCACTGAGAAAAAATAATGAGAATATGCAAATTAATAGAACCATAAACTGGTGTACGGGTTACTAGGATCAGGGTTGGGATTGGGATTGGGAATGGGAAGTGGAAGCTTAAGTGCTACAGAGTTTGTTTAGGGTGATGGAAAAATTTTGTTAATGAACAACAAGATGAGTATTAACACCACATTACTGTATAACCTAAAACTGCAATAAAGTTAACAGTGTATTTATAATAATGTTTTTAAACAATTGTTACAAAAGAATTTTTAATTGCCATATATTATACTTTCCTTTCTAGAATTTATATTTGTTCATTTATTCTTTAATCTGCATTTTTTTCCTGATGCCATTCTTCATATGCTTCGTCATTGGATCATCTTTTCCTTAAGTTATTAAGCATATATTTAAGGTTGTTTTAATGTCCTTGTCTGCTAATTCAAACTTTAGTTTCATCTTGAAATCTGTTTCTATTAAAGTGTTTTTTTCATTAATATAATTCACATTTTCTTACATTGTCTTATGTTTATTAATTTTTTAAACAATATACTGTATTTTTTACATGATACATTGTAGGAAGTCTAGATCATATTGTCCATCAGTGTATTGAGTTTGGTTCTGGACAGCAATAAATTACTGGCAATGCCTTTGAAAATCTTAGACTTTACATTATTCTTTGTTAAAGAAGACCTATTTTGTTTTATCCTCAGTCATAGGGCATGGTATTTACTGCAAGACATTGCCCATATATCCAGCTTTTCTCAGTACTTATTAAACTCTGGTATTTTTGTTCTGCTTTCAGCCTTGCAGCAGTTCTCTTGGTATGTTGCTTCTCCTTCTACACATATACAGCTCAGCCTTCAGCTAAGGATCTACAGAATATCCCAATACTGATTTTTAGTTCATTTCCTTTGGATACCCTATTTTCTATGTTCCAACTCTTCAACTGGTGGAAACTCCCATATTTGCCTCTTCAATTATGCAAGACTCTGCTGGTACTCTGTATCTGCCTCGTCAGCAAGCAGTACAGAAAGGCAGGGTAAAAATGCATCCTTACACATGTATTTCCATTACTTCATGCATAACTGACCCATTATTTAAATTTCCAATGCCTGAAGACAGTTTTCATCTGCATTTTGTTCAAACGTGTAGTTGATTATGATGGCCAGGGATTTCTCTTACCACTAACACTGTGAATGCTGAAGATAAAATCTGATCAAAGATTTTAATTCTCATCTGATCTAAATGACAATATAGTTTTATCCTCTAACTCATTATATTTTTCCTTATTTTTGTTATCAATCATTTTTTTTCCTTTCATAGTTTATTCTTTCTTTATTTTGCTTATTAAATAATGGCTGTTTCTCTCTCTTTCCTTTTAAGATAAATATTATACAGTTTTATTTGCTTTTAATTCATTGTTTTTCTATTTTATCATTTTATTTATCACACTTTTTAGTTAAATTTGTTGATTTTATTCTGGCACCTAAAGAGAATGGATTGTTTTTTAATATTTATTATCTGATTTAATACAGGAATTTCCATTATTCATCTGAATGCCACTTTATTTTATATGCAGGTCTATTAATTATTGATATTGACATCAATTATATAAATATTCTATAGCTAAATATTTTAATGCCTATATAACCAAGAATAACTTAATGTTGCATTTTTAGTTATATTTATTTTGAATTTTCAAATTGAAAGTTCTTGCTGGTTTTATGCTTTGAATAGTAACTTAAATTATATTGTATTTTTGTCAGATAATGTAGCTCTAATCCTTAAATTTTGAAAATTTATTGAAATTTTTGGATTAATTGAAATGAATTTTTATAAATGACTCCTAGATTCAGGGAAAGAATGTTCTTAATGTTGTTATGCTTTACAAATTTAAAATGATCAAATATATTATTCAGAGTTTTTAAATTTGACTGATGGATTAATTATGCACTAGGTATGTTTTGTTCATTTGCCATTTCATTTAATTAATTTACTCATTAAATATTTTATTGAATATCTAAAACGTACTACATATACAGTATAATAAAAAATCTTTCACCTCCTGGGCCCTATATTCTAGCTGGGAAACGCAAAGTAATATAAAGAAGTAAGTGATATGCCATTTTAGAATATGGAAAGTAATATTTAAAGAAAGAAAATGTACTAAAGACAAGTGGGTGAGATATGTGGAGGCAAGGTCAGGACGAAACACCTAGAAATAGTGCAGTCAGGGCAGGCCTCAGTAAAAAGTTGGTATTTGTTCAAAGACTTGAAATAGAATATTCAGTCACACATTTTCAAGAGAGGAACGTTTTCTAAACAGGGGAATACCAGTGCAAAGCACTGTGCAGGTGATTGAGGAACTGGAAGGAGGTCCATTTAATAAGAGTGACATTTTATAGTGTGTGGGGGGGTGGATTAATCAACAAAGTCCATGTGTATGGATAGTGATAACTGCTCTGGAGAAAACATAAGTAGAGGTGAACATGGAGATAGTCAGGCTTGCTATCTTCAAAAACAATTTATAGAAAATTCCTCAAGGATTGTCATATTTGAGCAACCTGAAAGAAGTGAAGTAGAGAGTCTGTATTAGTTAGACAAATGGGTGCTCATGCAAAATACCAGAAATCTGTTGCTTTTATAAAGGATATTTATTTGGGGTATAAGCTTACATTTACCAGACTTGAAAGCATAAGTTAATTCCCTCAGACAAGTTGAATAGCAAAAATAATGAGCTCTTTCAATGTGCCTATATATATACATATATATATATATATATATATATATATATACACACTTAGATAACATTTTAAAATGTTTACTATATCAGGATATGATAAGGTAGAAGGATGATCAAAAACCCATCTTTATAACTATTTAAATAATAAGAAGAAACAGTGAATTTAAACTAGATAGAATGTTTTTGTGCGTGTTGTTATACACAAAACAAATGTATTATATGTAACTAAAGGATGGAATACCTGGCTTAAGGCTCTGGTCACATGCATTTTTAATGATTTTGTTATAATATTAATTTTGTGAAGAAATATTTGTTAATTTAAAAAAATAAATGCATTTGACAATAAAATTTCAATTACATGAGACTCCTTTATTTCTAACCAAAATGGAAATATTAAATGAAATTCTTTATATAGTTATTGCTTTATATATTTAATGAGTCTACCTGTTCTCTATCATTTTGCCTAATTTGTCAATCAAATGCTTTGTTACTTTAAATAAGAGAGTTTACTTATTCATTTATGTGTTCTTCACAGACTCTTGCAAATATATCAGATACAAAACATTCAAGTACATTTTTATCACATTTCATTATATGTAAGGATTTATTTATAGATGCATGAATTTATGCACACATGCTATGTAATGATTATTTTCTTCTGTTTTTGTTTACTTGGGAAAGCACAATGATAATTTATCAAGGTCAAAGATGCTATCACAGTCAGGATTTATCTTTCTTTAGTACTTGGACAGTCTTCTACATATTGGTATTCAAAAAATGCTAGTTTAGCTGAAAATTCAATTTCTAGAATTCGTCTCCAGTTTCTCTGTAGTCATTAAATATGGCAAAAAAGTTTACAGACATATTCATTCTCGATGATATATATTCTGTATTAGAAGAGAGGAATAAGGGTAAACACTGTTATATGGAATCAACTGGTTAGGAAGTTCATATACATCTCTTATCAAAAGTAGACTTCCTATAAGTAAAAAAAGTCTTTAGTCTTGAGAATGATTGAAAGTGGCTCACGTGATGAGATCTGTATGTGTATGTATATATATACATATTTGTTTTGTAGTTTCTTTTCTTACATATATTACATGATTCTGATTTCTGGAGACTTTCTTATACAATATAATATTTTATATTATAAAATATTGCCATATAAGGGAACTTATCCACATGATATTTAATATTGAATTACTGTAGGGCTATGTTGTTGACTACTGTCTACCTAATCAATCATTCTTTTAAAAGTATTAGAGAAGTTGTAGGTTTACAGAATAATCTTGTAGAAAATACAGTGTTCCCATTTTTCCCTTTTCTTTTATCTTCACATTATTGAATTTTGAGCGTGATTAATATATTTTGGATACATGTTCATTGTCAAATAGTTATTTTGCAAAGATATTCTCAGATTTTGTAACTTGTTAGTTCAAAATATATATTAGTGTATTATTATACAATATATACTTGTCTATATATTATATAGAATAGAATATGGGAACCCCAATATATGTGTCTTCCATAGAGCATATTTTAATAGAATAAAGTATAATGTATCCATTTTTCTCCTATGGTTCCTAAATTTTGCCCTTAATCCAAAAAGTGGGACTAGCCCATGGTCACACAAAGGTTTTCCTCTGTTTAATTTAAAAGTTGTATAATCTATTTTAAAAAAGTGTTTTTTATATGCTAAAAACGTTGAGTTTTTGGCAAAAGATTGCACAATTTTTCACCACTATTTAAAATACAATACTCTGCTTCCTCCATGAATACTTTTTAGCTTATTTGTCAAAAATCAAATGATAATACATGTATGAATCTATTTCTGAACTCTCTATTTGGTTCCATATATCTAAGTATTAATCTTGTCACCAGTATCCTATTCTCTTGGTTATTAAATTTTATGATAATTTCTGAAATCAGATTACGTGATTCCTCCAATTTTATTATTCTTTTTCAAATTTGTTTTGAATCACTTATTTCTTTATTTTGTCATCTATATTGTACAATCAACTTCTCTAGTTTAAAAAAAAGCTTTAATTTTGGATTGCAATGTATCTATAACTCATTTGGGATTCCTATTAACTAATTGGTTGTTTCCAATTCTGTTGCCCATCAGTAAAATACTTCTTCATTTTTGTAATTATTACCTATACGTTTACAATATTTGTGTTTTATCTCTTTCATGAAATACGGCTTAAATATCTCTTGTAACACTTAGCAGTGTATCAATTGATAATCTAAATAAAAACATAGTAGTTTTTTATTAAACATTTATAAAAACTGGCATAGGTTATGTTTTCAAATTATTTCATGATGTGCATGTTTATAGGAATTTTGAGAGAATTAAACAGATAATATTCTAGGAAGGGGAAACTGGTTTTCAAGGGTTTAATTTATTACGACTAGGACTAGGATTATCAGGCTAGGACTATGTATTGTGAGTTGTTATTCTTCTAAGCCTATGCCATATAACTTCCACTGAGAGTTCATTTCACCAGAGGCCAAATTTAGTTCATGTAATCATTTTTATCATGTAGTTCCAGAAACATTACTTGTTTACTACAGAAAAAAAATCATCTTGTTGCTTTCTTTCCCAGAAGATGGTGGGTTTTCTCCTTGAAGCATCCCCTATAAACTTCAAGAAAAATTGATAAAGTGATATAAGAATCCAACTGAATTATATGCAAAGCATACATTAATTGTGTGAGCAGTTCATTTGCACAGGTAGAAGTGGTTTTACAACAATTACACTCTATTTTAGGAACTATAAACCTGAATCTCAAACTAAAGTATATACTTTAATATTTAAATTAGATATAAAGTGTTCCACTTATGTTTGTACTATTAAAAAATGAATAGCATACCTATCAGTAAACATAGCAAGAAAATAGGAAGTGGTCTCTATTAAGTTCAAAAGAGTTGTAAATTAGAAATTTGCTATAAAATTCTTGTTTGAAGATAATAGTCAGAACAGTTATTGTAGAAATAAAGGACTATACTTTAAAATTAAATAAAATTTTAAATGGAGTGTGATTATTGGCATTCCACTGTCCATTGGGTATATGCCAATTCAATATCACATTTTTTCTGAGAGAGGAATAGAAACGTATTTTAAATGCATTGCCCTAGTTAGTTAATTGATCTAAAGTCCATGCTTTTAAGTACTTTAGTACATAGAATGCAAGAAGAGAATTTTCTTTTTACTTTTTTAACTGCATTATCACATCTCTAGAAAATGCTTAATGATACTGTAAAGGTCTTCATTTAGTCAATGTCAGAAATAAGAAGGTAAAATGAAACTATGTAAGAAGTATTAGAAAATTAGTTTCTGTTAGTTTTGAAAAATCATTCAGTAGGTTGATACACGCAGAATTTGCAGTTTTAGACCCTGAGTAATAAATATAAAATACATTAAAAGAAGAAGGAAAATTACTATTAAAAGAAGACAAAGGTAATAAGGACAACTAAAATGGAGGAAGAAGGAGAGGAGATTGTAAAGAAATAGATGACCAGTTATACCTAAGATGA
>JAQZBX010081899.1:0-13606 GCA_029593785.1 Cabassous unicinctus | reverse complement strand
TCCTGATGATGTATATGTAGGACAGGATTATCAATGCCAAAGTGAACATTAGAATAAACACAGCCCAGGAAAAAACAATTATCTCTAGGAATTGCATGTCTGAACAAGAAAGGTGTAGTAAAGGGCAATAATCACAGGTAAAATGGTCAATAACATCAGAAGTACAGTAATCAAGCTGTATGAATAGCACAAGCTATGGAATATAATTAAGAATGAAGTCAGCCATGAAGAGAAGACAAGCAAAATACAGACTTTAAGATTCATTATGGTCATGTAATGCAGGGATTTACAGATGGCAATATAAATGGTCATAGACATGGCAGCCAGAAGGTAAAATTCAGCCACCCCTAAGAGAATGAAAAAACAAAACAAAACAAAAACTGAGCCATATATTCATTAAAGGAAACAGTTTTATCTCCTGTTATAATGATGCCCAGGAACTTGGATATTTTGATGGTTGTGAAGGGAACTTCTAATAAGGAGAAATTCCTGAGAAAAAATACATGGGAGTCTGGAGGTGGGCATCCACCAGAGTAGGGGTGATAATGGTCAGTTTCCCAGTGATGCAAAGCAGGTAGGTGATGAACAGAAAGACAAACATCACAACCTGAAGTGTTGGGTCATCTGACAATCCCAGCAGGTTAAATTCTTTTACTTCTGTGTAGTTTCTCATTATTTATTTATTTGTTTGTTTGTTTGTTTATTTATTTATTTATTTATTTATTGCTGAAATCTATCACAGAAAACACAGTGATAATTTGCTAAGCAAAGGTGGGTTATTCATTGATAGTCCTGAAATTTGGTTCTGAAAGTAAACATATTATGCCATAATACTTCCTTTTGGAGGAACTTTAACAAGCTAATGATATTCCTTTACATGTTTAAAGTAAGTTTTTAGTATATGCCAGGCCCTGTGTTTGACATAGAGTATATCTTCAAAAAATCTTTTTTAAAAAAATTTGAAAAAGATTTTTAAAAATTTTCCCCAAATCACATCCCCTAAATGGATAGAACAGGGATTTGAATCTTGGTCTTTCTGAGCATTTCAACATACTGGAATAGAAATACTATCTATTAAGTTTTAAAGAGACTTGCCCGAATGGTTCCCTTCTCATTAGAAATTCTTTGATGACATTTCTCTAACTGCAATAAAAGTGTTCTATTCCTAATTCTGGTATCATTTAGTACTATTTACAGGTATACTACAGAAAAGTCCACTCTCAACAAAACGACCACTTAAATGGAGACTCTTCCAAACTTGAAAGTTATTGGAGAATTAAATTTTTAATTTGTGTTATCCATTTCTAAATTTCCATTATCATTCATATCTACCTTTTCCATCCTCTTTCTCCTCATCTGAAGCTGGAAATACTGATGTATTTCCATGGCTACCCTCAGATATTAGAGCACAGAGAGAGAAAAAATAGTGTAGAAATTCAGAAGAGTGGCAAAGAAAACCATATTTTATGAATATCTAAAGAAAACATTTTCCACCAATTAATACACAGAATATAAAACATTATTCACAGAATGTTTTTCCTTCAAAATTTCCCCCATCTAAACATTTTTTTATTATTCTCCCTTTCTATGCAATCTGTTTTTCATCAGTGTTATATTTTCCTTTTCTCTATTTCAGCGTTCACTTTTCGTTAGAAGTCCTATTTCTCAACATCTTGAATCAATCATTGAAATAGCACAGGAAAGTCCTTCATTTTCTCTTCCTTAATAACATTATTGCTAATAATACAGTTTAAAGTGAAAATTCCAGTTTCCTCCTGAAATTGAACCAAACCATCATCATATCACACATTCTGTGTATACTCATTATATAGTAGATTTATTTCAGTGTCACACGAAAATGTTCCACAATGAAATGTATAATTTCAAGACAAAGATTTCCTGGTTCTGCAGTGTGTAATACATCATATTTCTGTGAAATTTCCCAAATTGTTTTTGTCTTTTTATAATTTTTCTTCTTGAACTCTTTTAATGCTCACTTCACTGTTTAGCAAACTGATTGTTGTTAAATGAAAATTCCAACTGAGATGGATGGCAGCCAGTAGTACTGGGAGTGCATGTGAACATAAGCATTTGCTTTTGGGATTCCTCAGGGACTGGAGAAAACAGACTTAAGAACATCTTCAAGAGGAACAGACATTACAGGAAAGGGGAGCTAAATTAGATTGTAAATATATTTATGACAATCAAATATATGATATGGGTGTGTATACACGCATATACACACACAGAATCAATTAACAGTCCTCCATAATTAAAGCCTGTGCATGACTCTTTGATCCTTAAACCATTTCTGCAGTGGATTTAAGTGTAGCAGTGAAGAATATCTCTCTGATTCTAAGACATATTATGAGACTTTCCTTCCTGGCTACTCAGCACAGTTTTTACTAGTCATGCATAACATATGAAATCATGCTTCACATTCCCTTCTTTCCGTGTTATTTCTATTAATTCTTATCTACCTTAGATTTCTCCTTTTTGAATCAGGCCTGGGGGACATTGCAGGTGAAAATAAAGTAAAGCAATAAACAGAGACTTGACACTCTGTTAAGTAAGATAACTAGAAATGATCTTCAGGGCATTTAAGGACACTTCTGCTTTTCTATAGTAAATTTAAAGAATGGTCTTCCTGGGAAAAGTAAAAATAGCTTTCCTCAAACTGTCCAATTTAAAGAAACAACTCCATTTAAAGGCTTACTAGAGACAGAGCAATTGTTTTTCTTTATTGTTTTCTTGAGTGAATTATGGTACTATGCTGGAGCCTCCTCAGTTCCACAATGTAATTGGAAACTAAATTTACCATCCCATATTCTCTCTTATCTGAAGTCTCTTTCTTCAGTTAAAACTCAAAAGAGTCATAAGTAAAATTTTGAAAACCTGTATCCTCAAGGCAATGTATGCCTTCAACAACATTATCATAAACAAATTTCTAAATATCTCTCTTTCTTTTCTTTTTCTTTGTCTTAGTTCTATGTGATGTGGCAATTAATGCAATTAATGTGTCAGAGAAGAGAAAAGTGTGGCAGTTTACTTCTATATCTTAGGTATGTTTTAGTTTTATAACAACTGTTAAAATTTTTTGTACTGTGATTCACGCAATTCCTGACTGGGTTTAGTGACATCCAATGTCGTACAGGAACTTCATCACTGATTGCAAGAACCTTTTTTTTTCCCCCAGAATGGCTACTTTAGAACTACCTTAGGATGGGACTATAATACTTCCGAATTCTGTTTCTTTGGAGTGAGCTGTGAAAAAAAAATCACCTTGTTTTTTCCTATAGAAATGGTTGGATTTAAATCTCAAAAGACAGATTAAACCATCAAACAGTTTGAATACAAACATCGAAGAAAAAACAATAATCACACAAAACATTCTTTCAAAATCAGTAGGTTTTCATAGAGAAGGTCTACTTATATCCTTACTTTCTTTGTTTATTAACTAGATATTTATATTTGAAGGTAATTTTTCATTCAAAAAGGAAAAGGATTCTTACGAAAAGTGTGGGATCCAGACTTACTCTTAATTTACAATTTATGATATTATTGGGCAAATTATGGGCTTTGAATTCAGAGAGAAATTGATTTAAAATGCAATACAACCACATGACAATATTGTGACTTATGACAAGTTACTTAACTCTCTGGGCTTTAACATTTTTTTTTAAAGCATTATATTTCATAGAATTTTGTGGGGGCTAATTTAAACAAAAAATAAGTTATAAAACATTTTATGTAGAGTGTGTCCTCCTAGTGAATGGTTTCTGTTAAATTTTAATTAAAAAAAATAAAATCAGTTTCTACATTTGATTGAGATAGGCTCAATATAAAATATTACTATTTTTTGAGGACACTTCTTTTGATAGACAATGCTAAGGCTTTATATACTTTATTTCATTTTTCTAACACAATATATGATTAGGTTAAAGAAACATACTGAGAAATGTTAAGCAACAAAAACAAAATCATCCAGCTAGTATATGGTATAATTTAAATTCTAATTTGCTTCTGCTTAAAACCCAGGCCTGTACTATTTATTAATCACAGGACTAAAATGCCCATATCCAATAAGAAATTCTAAACTCAGAGACAGTGAACACTCAAAGAATAATAAAGAAATATATCATTACAATGAAGAGGAAATGTAAACATAATCATTTTTCAATTCCTTATAAATACAGAAAGAAATACATTCCCAAATTAATCTATAGAATCTGTTGAAAAGCTACACTAAAATTTAATGAGCTCAAAAAACCCACACAAATAAAACAAAAAAAAATAAAAACAAACAAACAGCAAAAATTAATGAGCAATAAGAAAAGGAAGATTTCACTGACTTCAACTTTCCAGTCTTATGTTTTTTGTTACACCAGTGCACTGGGCTGACAGGTTGAAATTATTATTTTTTAAATTATATATATATATACAAACATACATACACACACACACACACAATTGTTTCAGGTTAGGTCAAGAACTCATTCTCTCCCAAGATATTTGAAATTATTTTGTTTCTATAGCTAAAATCCCTTCTTATATTTTCCATTGTAGCAACAGAGAGCAAAAATAGTGAAGAGAAGAAGAAAAAAAGTAGTTACTTTGAAACTTTCTGAATGTGATTTCTACATGGAGTTTAACTTGCATAAGCCAAATGGTTTTTTATCTACCACATCTGCCCTAGGATCATGGGAATTACTTCAGTGAATCAAACATGGCAACAAGAATTAAGAGAAAAATACACAGAGGATTATCAAAAACTTAATCAACTTTACAATCAAAATTGCAACAGAAGCTAGGGTGACAAATTCCAAGGAGAGAGAAAGGGCATAAGAAGTAGGCCAGGAAAAAATGGAATATTTTACATCCTATCTGAAAAAGAAAATGTCTAAGTTTCCTGATAAGAAGTTTCCTGATTTCCAGAAATTAAATTTTCTCTGAAGAATAATACAATTATTCATTTGTTTGCTTATTTATTTTTGGTGAATACATTACTGGGATGATACTCTATGTATAAACATTCCATTTTATTCATCATACAATAAAATGTCTTTATAAAACTGGCTTTCTAAACTCTTAAGTAAAAATTTACTAAAAAGCACTGAATATAGAGCAATCAAATTAGTAATGAAAATTCATTACTCTGAGTTCACATAAGAAAGTGTGAGAAGAATTGACTTAAACACGTATAAAACTCTCCAATCCTTTGAAAGAACTACCCTGAAGTTGTTCTTCCATACCAGTAGCAGTACAAATGTTGAGAAGCATCCTCCATCAAATTGTGTTGGGTATACCCCAGTATTTCAGTGAAGTATAAAATCCAAGAATGTCACAAAATTTTAAAATTCAGATTCCTTTCACCCTTATTTTAAAGACCAAAAGGAGGTTTGTTTACTCATTCACTATGCTATTCATTCACCAAATATCTTTTGAGGGCCAGCTGTTTTTATGTAGCAAGCAAATCACTGGGAATAAAATAGAATCATTTTGCATATGATTTCTACTTTCATGCAGCAAAAAAAGGTCAAACCACTGAGAGAATGACTTAACCAATATCACACAATAAAGATCAAAGTTTTTGAAGGGTACAACTAGAGTAATCTATCTCTCAGCCCTGATTTTTTTCTACTACACCATATATTTTTGCAAGCAAACCTACTCTCTTATTCCAAATAACATATTCTATTGATCCCTTTATTTCTTAGTCGGTTTTCAAATATGAAGTTCTATGACAAATACTATGTTTAATATTTTCTGTATTTTCTGCTGATTCATTTGCTCACCAAAACTTGTCCAAAAATACAGTAATACATTACTTGTAAAATAATCGAAATTATTCTGAGTCAACTATAATATTTAATGAAATTTTATTTTGAGATACAAGTATGTGTCATGCAAAGCTTAACCAAATAAAAGCTAGAGTGGCAAGACTAATGTCAGACAATATAGAATTTAAAATAGGAAACATTGTTAAATATAATGTAGGACTCTTTACAATGTAATTATAGCAGGAAGATATAACATTTTCAAAATATCTATGAACACAATAACATAGCCTCCAGATATATAAAGCAAATATTGACAAAACCAAAATGGGACTGACAGGATTTAACAGATAATTCTTAATACCTGATAGTATATGTGAACAAAATTAAGGATATCGAAATTAGCAAAATGGATCCCTCTTTCTCTATACATATGTATTTTATATACATATATATATATATGTATGTATGTATACATGTAATATTATATAGATAAATAAAAAATTCTTCCACAAAATGCACACACACAATGCATATTTCATTTCCAAGGACACAAGCAATACTTACTAAAATTAACCTTATGCTGAGTCATTAACCAAGAGTCAAAAATTTCAAGGAACTGATATAATTTCTAACACAAAAATATTAAGTTAAAAATCAATATTAGTTCTAAATAGTAAGAAGTCTAGTGTCTGTAAGGTTCTTGTAAGCAACAAGTGCCTGATAAAAATCTATTTGTGGTACTGTTGGTTATGTGTGTATGCATTTTCTTTTTATAATCCAGTGAGTCATACACTTATACTCTATGCAGTTTACTTAGAGAAGAACATGAAGAAGAACCTAGCAGTTCCCAATTCAAAGCAAGAAGAGCTCTGAAATAGAAGAGGTTGAATTGCTGAGAGAGTACCATACAGTTTTCAGTGAGAGTTTTTGCTATGTGTATAATGAGTCTTTTGATCTCTTCAGAGTAATGTAATGGATAACAGTTAATATGCATTGACTTTGCCAGCTGTTTTGTTGAGTGCTTTATGTATTTTAGCTCATCAAATTCTCACAATGGTATAAGGAAAATAATGCCCAGGAGATAAACTTCCTCAAGAACAGAGTTTACTCCCACAGACAAAGGTTCTTTTCACTAAAGCTACTCACTCTGCTGAGGTAAGGCACCAACACCATGAGAATGAAACAAGCATGATAATAGTCAGTCTATCCATCGTAATTCCTTATTGAGTAGTAAATTATTTTAGTCTGTACCCAAGTAAGTCAAGGAAACAAATTGCCTCAACATACATTCAATTAGCACTGTATACTTAAGCTTAACATTTATTTTATTAAAATATTCCATTTACAAGTTGAGCCATGACTGCTTGCCATGGGGATTGCATCTGCCTTGCAGGAAGGCAGTTTTCCAATCTCCTGACAGCCAGATAAGAGGATGGACTTGCAACAATATTACAGGCTTAACTGCTACAAGGGTTACATTTAAATAATGTCTCATAGTTTAAAAAATTACTTTCCATATGTTTTTTAATAATTATACTTTCTTTTTAAAATGAGGCAGTTGATGTTTCAATATCTAACATACTTAATTTTCTTATGTTCTTCTCATGGAAAATTAAAAGTCAAGCATAAAAACCCAAAACTTCAATAAACAGTTATCTACTCATTTTATCAGAAAAAAACAAGACATTTATTACTTATAATTTGTTAGACTATTATAAATATGAATCCACCAAATTGAAGCTTACTGTTTGGGTGGACCCCCCAAATCCACATATGTGGAAACTAAGTTTTATTTTTCTTTTGTGGCTAGAGTTGCACAGACATATATTATACTTAAGAAAAAGGATTTCATTTACTGAGCTTGATCAGAATTGTACTTTTGTTCTGGCATACCAGCACTCTTTTTAAGCACAAAATCTAGTCATGTTGTCTGTGCAATGGCATTGATGGAGCAATTTAGTAAATGACAAAATTATTACTAAATATGTCCTAGGAGTATGGAAAGAAATAATTAAGTTTATATATTTAGTATTGTGGCTGACATTTTTAAGTAATAACTACATGTTCCTTATTAGTCATTTGTCTATCAATGTGATACTTTACATTATTGCAATTTTTTTCTTGGAAGGGGGTAATCTATATTTATCCTCCAACAGACAAAAAGCATCAGTGAGTAAAACTACAGGGTTTCTCTGTAGATCATACCTTCACAAGCCATGCTTAGCTTGACGGTAAGAAAGCTTCTGGTGTGTTCGCTGGAACAATATCTACCTCATGATGTAAATAGGAAATATTATTAAATTCACTTACAATTCAGAAAGAAATCCCAACTTGGCAAAAAAATATTATCATTAAAAAAGTCAGATGCAATAACTAAGAGACAAACTTTTAGTAACAGTCTTGATCTATATTTCAATTTGCAGGCCTTCCATGCAGAGGGCAATATTTCTCTGCCCCAGAAGTTAGGGTATTTCTTTCTCCATCCTCATTTATCCATCAGAGCAATGTTTTGCCATTTGCTTAATATTATTGCATATACAAAGGGGATTTTTTAGAAATCACAAAAACACCTTCAATGTCCAGCTGCTCACATCAGTACATAAACTCATAGGTTTAAGACAGAATTTAGAAACAGTTCCATCTCATAAAATAGGAAAATAGAAGTTATGGCTACAAAAATTAAAAATAAATGAGGTAGCTAAATTACAGCTTTCATACCCAAGAGTTGCCTGTTCCAACTTCATAACTTTCATGTAATACTAAGAAAAAATTCTTCATAATTACTTTGCGTTAGTCACCAAGGAAATTTTAAAATACTAGTATGTGAACCTGTAACAAGAAATGCACACTTCCATGAGAATTTCTTCTCAAGAAGGAAAGCTCAGTTCTTGAACAGACTAGGCACTGGTGAACAAAATTAAGTCACTTGAGATCCCCCGCTCACCTGCCCTCCTTCTCCCTTCTGGTGTTCAGGAAGACGAAGACATCCAGAAAGCCTGGGAGCACATTGGCACTCTTGGGGCTCCAACTGAACTGTATTTACATAAGCAGCAACACACACACTGATTCCCTAAGGACTAAAACAAGTCCATTTGAGGGCATTCTACGTATTTATGGTTCTAAGTTGAAAGAATTTTGTAATTTTACAACCTTGCTTTAAAAAAGCAATGCATTCAGAAAAGAAAAATAAGCAGATAGTAGGTTGGGTGCTGTGACAGTTTGAAGTTAATTTATGAATCCCAAAAAGAAAAATATCATGTTCTTAACCTAATCTATTCCTCTGGGTGTGGTACTCTGCATTAAATTCAGTTGAGTGGTCTTCTATTAGATTAATTGATAAGATCACTTTAGGGCTACTGATTGGACTACAAAAGTGAGGCATGATTCAGGTTGAATCTCTGCCCCCTTGCTGGATCTGATATACACAGAGACACGCAGAAGAAAAGGAAGCCTCTATGTTTAATTCTGCAATGTGAGAGAAAGGACAACTGAGCTGCAAGGAAAGAGAAGCTCCTGATAGACTCAAAAAGCTGAAGTCCAGGAAGAGATGAGCCACATACCTGATATCTTGCAGCTGAACTTGGAAACAAAGCAGAACATCTGAGACTGATAGAAGAAACTTGGAAAGAGGCAGGTCCTGTGCCTGGTTGCCAGCTGAGTTCCGGAAGATGGTAGATTCTATAGGGGAAGGCAGAGACCCCAACAGTGAGCAGGTGCCACCTTCTTTTCCATGCAGCCACAAAACAGAATCAACAATAGATGACTGTGACAGTTTTAGCTTATTTATGAATCCCCAAAAAGAGAGATTATGTTTGTAAACTGGTCTATTCCTCTGGGTGTGATCTTCTTTGAATGTATTAGATTCAACTGAGATGTCTTTGATTAAATTACCTGTTATAATTAGTGTCTTGATTTGACCACGTCAAATGGCTGATATAAATGGACACTCACTCAAGAAGACACAGGAAGAGAGAGAGCTCCATAGACACCGAAGAGGAGAGAACTTGATCATTTCAGTCCTACCATATGACAGAAAGGAGAAGGCTCAAACAGCTAAAGCCCTGGGGAGAGATGAGCCATTTGCCTGATATTGGCAGCTGAAAAGAACAGAGCAACTGAGCAACCAAGAAAGCATGGAAAGAAATGAGCCCTATGCCAGACTGATATAGGAAGCCCTAAGAGACGAGAACTATCCCAGCCTACAGCTGAGATCAGAAGAAGCTGGGCCCATGAAGCCTTAAAAGGAAGAAGGAAGGAGAGACCAGGCAGAGATCACCTGCTGTTGACATTCAGGAACTGGGTCCATGAAAACGGTGCTGCTGATGAGAAAAAATGAGACAAAGAGAAGACATGAGAAAGAAATAACCGGGGTCAGGGGACTTCTCCATCCCAAAGGGAGGGGAGCAATGCTGCATAAAATACCATGACTCTTATTTAGCTTTAGAACAAAGAAAATATGTGTTGGCATGTGCAAAAGCAATAGATACGTGACAGTTTACACTTTACTAAAGTCAGCAAGTTTTAAGGGTTAATGGCTCAGTTCTCTTTACATTCCTGCGCATAGCAGACCTTGTAAATCTTTATCTGACATATACATGATACTCTCTTTGAAGCTCAGGATGTTTCCCCACCAGGCCCCTACAAGATCTTATCTCAGTGTCTTGAGACTAGAGGCGCCTGTCTCCTACATTCCAAGGTGGCCTGCTTTCTGTCAGTTGCCATGGCCTTTAATTGAAACTCCATCAACCTGCCATCTTGCTTCATCACTTGGCAACTCACTTTGGTGAGAAAGCAGCCTTGAATTGGACCTTTAGGGCCTTGTAAATGTAAGCTTTTCCCCCAAATACACTTTATAAAAGCCAACAGATTTCTGGTACAGCAGCCCTTTGGCAAACTAAAACAGGGGCATACAAAGCAGGTCCCTAAATAGACACCAGACCTTGTCCATTCACCTGCATAAACAGTTACCATGTTAAGGTTACAGTATCCCACCCCACTCTGTTAGGTTAACTAATTGTCTATTCCTCTGCTGGTTCACTGAATTTCATTTTCCACCTTGAAAGAGGTAACAGTCTTTGGAAATAGTTAATCTAGATTGTACAAAGTTTCTACATACCACTTGTCCCACATAACAAAGCTACTTTGCACAACTTGCTTCTTTCCAAAATGGGGGCGGGGTGTGGTGGGAACTAGATGTCACTGCCTCCCTGAATCACTGAGATCAGATCTTCAGGATCAGGTCACCAATGAATGAGCCTGGTGGTGTACAGGCTCCACACCACAGCATCCATGTTTGCCGAAGGCACGAGGGTGTCCTTAGGAAACATTTTGGAGATTCTCTTTCTGTCCATACCCAACAGAATCATGGTGTTCCTGATGGTCAGCATCCTGCCATGGCAAGCCAAGTTATTGTTCACCCTGTGTGTCATATAGTGGAACTTCAAGTTGCCTTTGGTGGTAAAAACTCACCTATGGATGTTTCACACAAAAGACCTCTCTCCAGTGTGAGTCCCCTCATGAATCTGCAGAGGCTCAACTTTTTTCTTCAGGGGTGCAGCCAAGTTGCTTGGTCTGCCAATGTACCTGGGTAGCTAATAAAAGTGTCATGCCTGTGGACAGGGTCCAACAAATGCACCAGGAAATTCAACTTTGATATAGGTTGGCTGCACTCAGATAAACATTGTTGGGAGACTGCTCCAAACTTTCATCTCGGGGCAGCTGTTCTAGGTGCTCTCTGCTTTGCCTCCAGCATTAGGAATCTCAGACTTGATGCTTTCTGCTTTGCTATTGGCTGGGAAGAGTGCCTGAAAGACCATGGATTCCAGGGCTTCTGGACTTTTGCCATGATACTCCTGTTCTCCCTTTCCTGAGGACTAGCATTGGTCAAGCCATCACTCTCTACTGAACCATTTGTCCAGTTACTCTGCCATTGCAGGTCAAGAGGGGCATGCTTTACTTTCCCAGGGGTCATCCAGGGGCATCATCATGGCAAACCTCAGAAATAATGATGCTGAGTGGATGTTGGGAAGAGGTATGGGGAACTTTGAAGAGTTACTGGGAGCATCCTGGGAGCTTACTTCATGTACATCAATGCTTGCAATGATGTCATAATGGTAAATGGCACCTCCACTGCCATTCTCACCAACCATACTTGACTTCGTAAAGGTAATGTCGCTGGGACTCTCTGTCAGAGGCATGTAAGGAATTCAACTGCCCATGTAAATTGAAATATATTGTTGCAAAATGAAGGTGTTCTTATGGCAGATAGGTCATGAATGTTGCATCTTTATCGATGTATTGGTTTGGTGAACTGCGAGGTACATCTTCAGATTGCCTTTGGTGGAGAAAGCTTGGCCACAGATCTTGAACTGGAAGAATCTCTCCCTGCTTGAGTGCAGGAATGCAATTTGAGGGAGCTTTGGCAGCTTATGACACAGTGGAAGATGACACATTCTTTGGGGTCCACTGTGGCCATGTCAATATTCTCCACCAGTGCTGCAATTTCAGAGTCTCTCACCTTGGCTTCAGGGTCCTGCTCCCTTTGAAGCCACCAATACTTGGGGAAGCTCCACCCACACTTTCTGGGGATAGCCCATGTTTTAGGTCATTGGGCAATGGGACATCTATGAGGTCCTTCAAGTAGTCCCAGAAGAGAGATTTTGAGGTAGCACTTCAGAGGGTGTTCCTATTACTAAGCCAGGTTGCTGTCTAAAGAGAGGTGTGATTCAACAAAGGTACAGGTAGAGAAAGCACAAAGGGGATGCCATTGCCTGCTGCCATTTTATCCTGGATCTCAGCAAACTGCCAGGGATTTGCCTTGACCAAGGGTTGTCCATGAGTGTGGACCTTGTGGTTGTCCTTGGTGGTGAAACAGTGGTCACAGACAAAGCACAAGAAAGGTCTCTCTCCACTGTGGGAGTAAAGATGGATCTTCAAGGAGCTATAAGTCCTAATAACCTTGCTACAGTACACATGTGCTTGTAGAAAATGGCCTCCTCTTTGGGTTTGACATCCACTGTGGAGATGTTCTGGGGCCATTCCTTCACTTTCTTGGATGGTTCTAACACAGTGGAGAAGAAAAGGCTCTGTAAGAACACAGAACGTGGAACCTGAGGTAGCAAATCCCCAGAGAGGCATGACTTGACATTTGGTAGCACCTTGTATTGTCTGGCTTCAGGGCAAAGGGCACCAGACCCGGGGATGCAGAGCTGGTGGTAGAAGGGCTGTTTGTGTGAGGTAGCTTGACTTGTTTAAAAGAGTCCAAAGACAGACCCTGGCTTCCAGCTTTCTGGCTGGGAAAAGCCATGGCAGCAAACACCTGCTGGGCCATGTGACAACCTAATGTCTTCAGGGTTTCAGCAGCGCATGGGAGGCCCCCATGTTCACCTGCAAGTGGATCTGCTCCATGAGCTGGATCTGCTGTAGCTGCTGCTGCTGCATACACAGGATTTGCTCGAGGACCCATCGCAGGTTGCTGGCACTGGGCAAGGGGGCTGGCAGTGCATTCATACTCCACTGATTCATCGTCACCTTGGCACCCTGTAGTGCTTGTAAAGTCACATTAGTGTTGGCAACTTTGCCTTTGGGTACATAGCATATGTCCTAGTGTGTGTAGCAGGGTGGTCTCTGTCTTTAGGAACACTACAGACTCAGTGCCAGATTTCTCTTCCATGTCCCTTGAGCTGCCCCCATTCTCCATGTTATTGGCCTTACTGTTAGGACTCTGTGGCTGATTGCCTGGCCCTGCTCCAGAGAAATCTTTTGAAGGCACTGGCCCCTTGCTGTCATTCATGATGAGGACAGATGGGGTTTTACTGCAATTTTTC
>JAQZBX010081898.1:0-13604 GCA_029593785.1 Cabassous unicinctus | reverse complement strand
AACTCGGCCAGGTAATTGTGTCCAGGTGTTTGTTCCAACAAGCCCTGGGCTAATTGTAATACAAGAGCATTTATGGACTTCAATCACCAGTGAGTTTACTGCGTGGATGGCTGATTACATCTGCATCAATCAGGGAGATTACATCATCAATGGCTGGCGCTTTTATCCAATCAGTTGAATGGCTTAAAAGGGGAAGTGAGTTCAACATTCAGAGAGAATTTCCCAGCTCTTCATTGGACAGGCAACTTCTCCCAGAAACTCATCAACGACCCTTCGTTGGACTTTCATCGGAGCCACTGGTTTGCAGCCTGCCTGTGGAGCCTGGACTTGTGCATCCCCACAGTTGCGTGAGAGACTCTTTTAAAATCTCATATTATTGACGGATATCTCCTGTTGATTCTGTTTCCCGAGAGAACCCTGACTAATACATACCTCAAATAAATACCCTTTATAAAGACCAACCCATTTTTGGTGTTTCACATTAGCACCCCTTTGGCTGACTAATACAGCATGGAATCCCCAAGAGATTGAGAGAGGAGGTCTGGAAAGAAACAAGCCCTATGCCCAGTTGCCCAGAGCTGAAATCCACAGAGAGTAGATTGTGGAGGGGAAGGCAGAGACCTCGGCAGAGATTGCCCATCATCTTGCTTCACCATGTGGTAGCATGCAACAATCTCCAGCAGCTGACTTTGGTCAGAAATCATCTCTGATGGTGCCTTGATTTGGCATTTGATGACCTTGGAACTGTAAGCTTTTACCCCAAATAAATCTTCTTTTTAAAAGCCAACTCATTACTGGTACTTTACATTGGCAGCCCTGTGGCAAATTAAAACACCCAGCTATGGTCACCCAGGTTATCTATCCAAGCCCAGGGCCACAACTTCTGTGGGATCCTGTGGTCCATTTCATTCAAACACAACTTTTCATTGTTATCCTCCTTCCTAGGGAAAGAGTCATATCCTGAACATAGACTATATCGTCTCCCACATGTACTGATTTTAGGAGTCTCAGGAATAAGAAGAGGAATTCTAGAACCTCACAGTTTAGACTCCCTTTCTCCCATTCCCATGGAGTCCCACCATAGGGAGGCTCCCAAGGCTAACATCACCTCCAGAGTGGAATAGGGGGCCTGTGCAGTATTACTTCTGTAACCTGGACTGTAAACCAACCCTATGGATTGTGCTACAGGGGGAAAAAAGAAATTAAATAGTTTGGTATACTAAGATTTGTATTCTTCAGGTGTAGCCAAATCAGGCAACTACATGGTCCTCCATCCACTCAAAGCTCAGTATTTCCCAAAATATACTATAAGAACATGTTTTACTTTTTCTAGAGCACATTGTTTAAAGTCCAAGTAACTTTAGACAGGGTATCCTGGTAAGTTTCCTCCCTTATGCCTTTGCATAGTTGTTTGAATCTTACATGCAAGCATTCAATTGTCCCATTTACTTGGGGTTGACAGAAGGAATGCAAGATCTATGTTACACCATGTGACTGTGTCCAGTGCTGGGTCACTGGTACTGTAAATGATCTATCTTTATCTGAATGGAGTGTGGTTGGTTATCAGAACACAAGGCACAGTTATTTCTCCAAGTTTGCAATGATGGCTTGACATCCATTTGATGCATGGGAATTGCTGTTCCAATTCCAATTGTTGTTCCAATTGTTTTTCCAACTGTATAAGACAGTGAGATTCCAACAGAACCCATGACTATGCATTTGCCATTCTATGGGGTTGGGCTGCCCCACTTGTGTGGGTCCTAAGCCCCATCCGATGTGGTCCAGCTCATCACATTGAGCTTATTGACAGGAGTCACATGACTGTGCTGAATCTTGTCTTCTGCTTCCTTCAGGGTGATTTGTCTCTGTCTTGCCCCTGAGTTGGGTTTCTGAATCCATTATGGGTTAGATCCAGCAGGTGTTCTTGGCAACTTGTTGAGCACATGCTTGATCAGCACAGCAATTCCATATATGTTCTGTTTTAAATGGCCCTTTGGGTTTCAACATAGGTGATGAATAGATAGCCTTCCTAGGTTTCTACCTCATGCCAAAGCTCCTGTCCCCTTACATGGGGCCTCTAATAATCTAATCATTAATTTGCCAGTCACTGGACCTTATGCATAGCCCATATGCAATGGTCCATGGGTTTATAAATATGTAGCAGGAAGTTGTTGTTGGACTGACATGCACCGCCATCAGTACTGCACAGAAGTGCACCCTTTGGGCAGAATGTTCACATCCAATCTCCATTAATTTGGGGCTTTTCTTAAGATAGGGGGCTGCATCATCCCATCAGACTCAATCAGCTTTGAGTTTTGTAGATGCATCAGTGATACAAGCCATACCATCAGCTGGAACATCTTTAAATTTAGGCACAATCTAGCTAAGAGAGTGGCAGGGGCAGCCCCTGCAATCCATTCAGTCCCCTCCAGCAAAGCAGCTATTTGGTCATGTAGTCTAACTACCTTCCTGAGACCTGGGAAAACTTGGTCATGAATATAACATTTCCATTTAATGATGGGGCTTTGCTGAGCCTATCCAAATTTGTTTGTAGAATTGGCTAGTACCCAAATGAAGATGGGAGTTCTGGACTTAAAGTCACACATCAATGGAAAAGCATACTTAACAGTCACCTGTGTGGCTTGCCACTGACTGCAGGAGTCAAGGGCAGCACCTCATCAGTTAATCCATTATAATCAATTATCAGTTTTCAAGCTCCTGAGACCTTTTATTGTGGCCAGACTGGGCTGTTAAACTGGGACTGGGTGGTATTTAACACTCTTGCCTGGAACGAGTCCTAAACCAATAAAGTAATGTCCTTTTCCACACCTGGGAAATGGTATTGCTTTTTGTGAACAACCTTACTAGGCTCTGGCAACACTAGTGGGAGGGGGTGGGAGTTGACAGACCCCAAGGGTATGTCTTGAATTTCTCCTAAGGAGCTGGTGTAGTATTTCATGTGGTGGTGGTTTTACCAGCCAATGGCAGCCAAATCTCAATACCTATTATACACAATGGTCACTGGTGCCCAGAATGTCCCTATGGGCCCCATCCACCTTTACGTACACACTTACCTGTCATGGATCACCATGTCCACCACAAAGCCCCTTAGTGTCCCAAGTTTTCTCTTCCCATCACAGGCACACATGATTATTTTCATTTGTGCACCTGTATTTAAGAGACCCAGGAAGTTTGGATAGCAGTCTTCCTTTTCCACCCAAACAGAATCATGGGGCCACTGATACTCCTGGCAGGGAAATGGAGAAATTGGTCCTACCTCTAACCATTCTTCTTAAAAGCAGTATGTTTGGGGTTCAGGCAAGGGAATCACCCTCCTTATCTGAAGCATCAGGATCATAATTGGAATTCTCTTCCTCAGTCCTTGTTGGGGCACAGGAACATCTTTTCCAGTATTACTTCATGTTTCTCTGACAACATTCAAGGACACAGAGGGCAACAATACAGGATTCTACATATTTCCACTCCTGGGAGCCATCTTTCTTCTGTTTTATTATGGCTCCTACCAGAGCCATTATCCCTATCTTAGAAGGACCCCCTTTCCCCAATAGCATTGGCTGAGTTCTTCCTTAGGAATACTATCAGTTTCTCTTTTACCCATCCTTTGATTGAGCATCCAAGGCTACATTGCCCAGAGGAAGGACTCTGCCCCCTCCTTTGCCTTTACCCAGTCACAATCTGCCTTCCCCAATGACCCTTCAACAGGGAAGTTTCTCCCTGCCTAATTTCTGTCCCCCAGGGCCTGGCTAAGTGCAGATGGCTAACACTTCCATGCTCTTTCCACCCCAGAACAGACATTATGTGGGAGCTTCTCCACTGCTTCCCCCACAATCATCCCATGAGACAATGAAAGGAAGGGGGTCTTCCACTATGGAGTTCCCTGTTTCATGAAGGGTTCCAATGGCATCCATGACAAGACCATCTCATCCATGTCCTGTGACAGGGAAGCACATAGAGTTAAGTGTCCATCACCTTCACTCACAGAGCATTTACAGGTTCATGAATAGATCTCCATGGGGTTTTGCTTTTTTGGGAAGTCTCCTGCAGCTAAGAAATCCTCTCTCATACTCGCAGCAACACAGACTAAAAGTGACATGGACTTGTCTGTACCTCTACAATGTCAATTGCCCTCCTTGATGCAGGTAAAAATGCTTAGTAGCAGAGGGTCAGTAATTAACTTTCATAGGCTGTGCCTCTTGGCAGCAGACATCTGAGTCTGCAATGCCTCCACTTTGAACACAGTCACCAAACAAACTCCCTTACCCTCCCCTGGCTTCTTCAAATACCTATCTTTTAGCTTCTATACTTCACATTCAGAAAAATTCCTCATTTCAACATTTGGTATTCAGCAACATCTAACCTAGTTCTCTGTTGAGTAAAAACAGGTCTAACCTCAGGCTCACATGGAGACTCACACAGAGAAGAGACACAGGAAGGTCAGCTTCACTAGTGAGCTCTGAGTCCCCATAGTCAGTGGGTCTCAATCTGCGGCCAGTCCAGGGAGATCTTCTAGGCACAGTGACCACCTCATATTCTTGTGCTGCCATAGTGGATAAAGGAACAGATATAATAACAAGGTGTAAACTATATGTCAAAAACCATGTCCTGTAGTCAGTCTGCCCTCATTGATTATTTACATATGCTCAGGACAATGCAGGGAGGAATATACCTGCAGCCCCATATCTAGTAGGGGACTGTTTTATCCCCCCAAGGCTGACAAACTTGGTCCTAAGCAGAGGATATAGTTGTGTGTTCCAGGGAAAAGAAGCAGGCCATGTTAGGACTACCCCTACCACAAACGGATAATTTCCTTTATATCCATGCTAGAGGCTAGTTGTTCTCTGATGTTTTATCCAGAATATGAGATTAGTAGGTTGCAAGCTGTATGTAATATCATCTTTATGTGGCAGAAATTCAGTAAAAGCTTCTCACAACCCTTGAATATATCTCTGAGGATATTCATTTAATACAATATAGTACTAAAAATCTTGCATAAGGGTCATCTCCAGTGAACTGTGATGTTGCCTGACAGTGTAGATCTCAGGGCCATGAGGACCAACAGGAGGATTTTTGGCCAAGACAGCCTAGTAGGGTACATAAATTAGCTAACTTTAATTTTAATAGTTCATTGATTTTTTTCCATGTTACAAAATATTGAGAAATTGAGGATGGGATGGACAATGAAGGAGTTGCTGGGTGGGAAACACTTGACACTTTTAAAATAACTTATCCAGTGAAGTGGTTTCCAAGGTCACTTGAGAGTTCAAAGGGTACTTCCATATTGGAAATCATTTTATATTACATTTTTTACTTTAGTTGTAGCATCCATTTTGGATTGAGGGATTGTCTCATCCCATTCAGAGAACATGGAAAGGATGACCTATATGTAATTATAATCTATTGAAAGCAGAAGTTGATAAAGTCCACCTTCTCATTTTCAAATAATCCAGTGAGGGGAGAGGTAATGTTTTAGATGATAAATACCTTAATGATTTTGCCTGGATTATGAGCCTGATATGCATGACATTTTTCATTTTTGTGTTTTTTTTTTAATTTTTAAAGAAGCTATAGATTACATAAATGTTACATCAAAAATGTATTTTATGAACCTGAACTACATTATCAAAACTTCTCCATGAGTTTTTGCTATGACCATTTTCATGATTTGGAAATTGTCTTTTTGTGCCACATGGCTGCCAATGCAAGTGCCAGAAATGGGGTGTCATGTATAATGGGAAATTTATTAGGGGTAAAATTTACCATTCCAAAGCTGTGAAATGTCTGAATCAAGGCATAAGCAGATATGATTTCTCAGAGTTCCTGCCATGTGAGGAAGATAGTAGCCAATCACTGTGAGGACCCTGCCTTCCCCTCCAGAATCTACCATCTCCCAGTATTTGCCTGTGGACAACCAGGCATAGGGCTTGCATTTTACCAGGCCTCCTCTCTCAGTCTAGGGTACTCTGATTTTTTTCTCCAGCTGTGAGCTATCAGCCATATGACGCATCTCCTCAGCTTCAGCTACTTAATACTGTTTCATTGATTTTTAGGTAATTTTGGTCCTGGGGATATAAATGAGAAACTACAACTTCATAGTCTTGAGAGAGGTGCAACTTCTTCAGGAAGGAGCAATGAGTATTACTGTGGAGGATTTAGGATAATTGAGGAGAGTGCAATATGGTTTCTTAAAAGGTCATCCTACTAGTTGTCATATGCTGGGTTTCACTTAAAGTGGTGAATAGAGCATGGCTCTTTTAAGCACCAAGTGTGTACTTGGATCAAATCACCTGATGCCTCAACTAATTTGGCAGCAATACCTCTGCCTTTAGATAGCTGGGAATGTGCCAGACACTGCATCCAAGTGAAGACATTTTTAAAATAGACTTTTAAATTTTTAATGTTTAAAGAAACTTAGATTACATAAATGTTACACAAAAAAATATAGGAATTCCCAAATGCCCCACTACTTAGCCCTCCCACAATTTCCCACATCAACAACATCTTTCATTGGTGTTATACATTTGCCACAATTGATGAAAACATCTTGGAACATTGCCACTAAGCAATGATTACAGTGTACATTGTAGTTTACACTCTGTCCTGCACATTTTTACAAATTATTACAACATACACAATGATTTGTATCTGTCATTGCAATGTCATTCAGGAAATACCCAAGCCCAGAAAATTGCCCTCAAATAAAACCTATTTTTCCCTCTTCTTCCCTGTAAAACCTCCAGCAGCCACTGCCTCCACATCCATGATAAAAGTTCTTCCATTGCTAGGATCACAAAAAGTCTATAGTAGAACAAATGTAAGTCTACTCTAGTCCATCGTTCCATTCCCAAATCCTGAGGATCCTGTGATGGTGATGTCCACTCCACCTCTAATTGAGAGGAGGCTTAGATCCCATAGGGCAGATGGATGGGACTTTCTTGCTTGGAGTTGCATGCTCTCTCTGTTCCTTGAGATGGTTGTTGCCAGGCATCATCTCCTTGTTAGTTGTCCTGGATGAGTCCCATGAACTAGAAAGTGGGTGTTACAAGTCTGTTGAGATTCAGGGCCCAATTGGTACATTGACAGCCCAAAGATTTAAGTCTCTTGGATATACAGCTATAAGCTCTAGTACAAACTATAGGTTCAAATAGAGGGGCAGCAGAGCCATGTGTAGGAAAAACACAACTGAACTCAATTCTGTCACACTGGGGAGTCTAAATTCAAAAGTAGGGCCTATTGGCAGGATGACAAACTTCTGAGCTGTCTGCCATGCCTATAGTGCCTGGATGTATCCAGAGCCCTCAGGAGCCCTGCTATTTGAGGTGATATTTACTTTGGCAGTCAATTAGTTCCTGCTGATACATGCCTTAGCATAACCTCTGAAACGACCTCCTGACCCACTTTGAAATCTCTTAGCCATATAAACACATTTGCCTTTATCCTTTCCCCCTTTTGGTCAATGTTTTCTCCAGTGCATTGTTAGTTGGTTCTTGGTAGTAATCCCCTGGTGCCAGGGAGGCTCATCCCCAGGAGTTATATCCTACCCTAGAGGGAAGGTAATGCGTTTATATATGAGTTTTGGCTTAGAGAGAGGCCACTTTGAGCAACAAGTAGGCTCTCAGGAGGTAACACTTTGGCACCCTATAATACTTTGCTAAGTTTCAATTTCAAAAGTAATTTCATAATACAGTCATCACAGTGAAGGTCCATCCTCCTTCAGTAGTCACTCAAGGTATTCTTGCTGTCCCATTAGAGAATGTGGCAGAGATCTCCAGGATAGGAATTTGATATTTCTTTGGTTATTGTGTGGGTCTCCACCCACTGGGACCATGCCCTATGAACACCAGAACACATTCATATGCCCCACACCAATGATCTTCTCCTGCCACAGTTGTAACCCTTCTGTGATTCAAAAGATCTTCAAAATTGAAGCCAACAAAATAAACACGATTAATAGGAAAATGATATAATAATGATGGTTTTAAAAATTAAAAATAGAATACAATTTTTTTGTTTGAACTAATATAAAAATAAAAAATGTAAAATTAAATAATTTTAACATTATGTCTTTCATCACTGTAAGATCTGTTGTGTCCTATGTACACTGACATTTGCTTCCATTTATTCACCTAATGTCTTGCTTTTCATCTTGTCTTCAAAGAAGCTTTAGGTTATAGAAATGTCACATACAGAATGTAGGAGATTCCTATATACCCAATGTCCTCTCCCTTTTCTCCTTTCCCTTATTAATAATATTTTACATGTGGATGATGCATTTGTTACAATTGCTGAACAAATATTGAAACATTCCTACTAACCATGGTCAATGACTTACACTATGGTTTACATTTTGGACCATACACTTTTATAAATTTTGATGAATTTTGACATGGTCTGTATCCATCCTTGCAGGATTATATAGAACATTTCCATCACCCCAAAAATGTCCTGTGTTCCATCTATTCTATATCTCCCTCATTCTTCCCTTGGGACAAAGTGAAGTCTTAATATGCTATTCATCACTGTTGGCTGCCATGTATGAGAGTTAAGTTTAATGCCTGATTTTCATAAACAAACAATGAAAAGATTTCATTGTGGTAAGCTTAAGTCTGGGGGTTGCAGGGACTGTATAAAGTCCAAGTGAATATGTTTAAAAGAACCTGTTGGTCAGGGCATTTGACACTGTGCCACTCCTTCAGATTTACCACTATTAAGTAATTTACAGCTGAAACATGATTCATAAACTAGCCTTTCTTCTCATTTAAGGACCATTCTTTTTGCTGAAAGGAAAGCTCTGACATTTACTTGATTGCAAGCACTTTCAGGGAAGTGCCAGAGTGAACCAATGTACTAGACAAGGAAATTTGTTCCTTTTTGTTTCCAATAACATTATGCTGCTGTATAATATTGGGCATATCAATACTAGGACATATATTGGAGAGTGAAGATATTGACAAATTTCTAAGAACCCAATATAGTTTCTAAAACATTTATAATAAATGAAGTTTAGTCATGCAAATTTAACCAAGAGAAGGGTAGAAAATATCTTTTAATTTTTAAAATTTATGCCTTAACAAAATTTTTTATTTATTTATAATTTTTAAAGAAGCTTTAGATTACATAAATGTTACATAGAAAATATAGTAGGGTTCCCATGAACCCCAACCCTTCCCTGCCCACACATTTCCACATTAACATCTTTCATTAGCATGGTATATTTGTCACAATTGATGAACATATATAGTAACATTATTACTAAACATGGTATATAGTTTACTTTATGGTTTACCCTTTGTACGGTGCAATTTTATATATTTTGACAAAATGTATAATGGCTTGTGTCCGTTATTGCAATACCATGCAGAAAAATTTCAATGTCCCAAAAATGTTCCATATTATACCTATTCTTCCCACTCCCTTTCCTCAGAACCTATGGTGGATGCCATTTTTTATATCAATTTTATAAGGTCTTCCATTATGAGAATAATAAGTCTACTCTAGGCCACAATGCCCTCACATCTTATGTTTTTTTGTTCCTCAATCTTGAAGATTTGGGGATGGTAATAATAACTCAGCTTCTGATTGAAAGAGGGCTTACTCCCCATGAGGCAGATGGATGGAACTGTCTTGCTTGCAGTTGTAGATACACTCTGTTTTTTGGGATGGGTATTGTTCACCATCATCCTTTCGCTATTGTCTTGGTAAGTCCGATGAACTGGAGAGTAGGTGCTGGCTGCAACTCTCCTGAGATTTAGGGCTCTACTGACATATAAACAACCAGAAAATTTAAGTCTCTGGGCCATATATTTAAAAGTATAGTTTTAATTATATGTTAAAATAAAAGGGAAGGAAGAACCATGTGTAGCATAATTATAAATGCATCTAATGCTGATACATTGGGGAAACTGGTTAACATATATCCCAAGGTAAGGCTCACTGTAGAGGTGTCAATTTCCTGGGGATATTTGCCTTTCCTATAGTGTCTATCTCTCTCTAGAGCCCTTGGGGGCACCCGTGCTTGATATGCACTGTTTACTGTGGCAGTCAGTGAAATCCTCCTGAGATGTGCATTAGCATAACTTATGGAATGACCTCCTGACACATTTTTAAATCTCTTAGACATAAAACAAAAAAAAAATTGTATTTACTATTTCCCCCTTTTGGTCAAGGTCTTTTTGCAAATGCATCACTAGTTGGCACTTAGTAATAAATACTTGGTGCCATGGAGACTGACACCTGGGAGTTATGTCCCACGTTGGGTGGGAGGAAAGTTGTGAGTTTATATGCTGACTTTGGCTTAGTGAGAAGCCACAGATGAGCAACAATAAGGCTTCCAGGAGATAACTTTTAGGCAATATATATTACAAGGCTAAACTTCAATTTCACAAGAACAAGGTTCATAAGTATAAGCATCAATATCAAGAGCTTGGTTTATTGGTCTTTCCTTCTTCACTAGGCATTGTCAAACTATGCTAGAAATTCTTGCCACTCTACTAGAGAATATAGCATAAATCCCTAGGGTGGGAATTCAAATTTACATCAGTTTTCTGTGGTTCTCCACCCACCAAGGCAACAGCCCATGACCTCATAAACACATTCATATTCCGTAGAAGTGTGCCCCTGGTGCACCCCTCCCCAAACATCTCCCCACAACAAACACTACACCAGTAATCTTCCCCTGTGACATTCGCAACCCTTCTGCAGTCCAAAGCCTCTCTCCAAACCAAAACAAGTAAAAATAATAATAACATTAATAATAATAATAAAGTAAAATAAAAATAAAATAAAATAAATATTTTGCAATGTGCCTTTCATTACTGTAATTCTTTTATCTTTTACGGATATTGACAATTTCTTCTGAATTTTCCCCCAGTGTTTTTTTGTTTTCACTTTATTTTCCAAAAAGCTTTAGATTATAGAAAATATCGCACAGAAAATATAAGGGATTCCCATATATCCCCCTCTCCCCTCTACTTCCTACATGAGTATGGAGGGTACACTTGTTACAATTGGTGAGCAAACACTGACCATTGTCAATGTTTTCCATTTTGATTTCCATGTTGCACCATATACATTTACAGGTTCTGACAAAATGTATAATGGCTTGTATCTGTCAATGCAATATCCTGCAGAACAACACCAATACCCCCAAAATGCCCTATGTTCCACCCATTTTCCTTGTGCCTCCTCATGGAACCTCTTATGGCAACTACTAAGTTTCAATTTGTCAAGAATAAGGTAGGTCCATAGTTAAATGCATTAATAGTGAGCGCTTTATATACAAGTCTGTTTCTTTCTTTCTTTTTTTAAGCACTACTTATGTTCTAAAGAGATATTTGTTCCCCTATTTGTGAGCATAGCAGAACCCCCCAGGATAGGAGTTTAGTATTTTCTTATCTAGTGTGTGGGGCTTCACTCAATGAAATGACACCCTATGGCAAGATGAACACATGGTAGTCTGTAAAAGCATATCCAGGTGCACCCTTTCCCAGCTATCCTCCCACCACTGATGCCCTGCACCAGTGACCATCCCATGCCATATTTGTCAAAAGAACATTCCCACCATTGTAGTTTCAGCCACAGACCTACAAATCTCCACAGTTCACCTCCTCCTTCCACCAGCATTTCCCCCAGTTCCATGGATATTCCCAACCAACTCCCCCACCCTGCTCACCTTTTCATTCTGTCACCATCAAACCCATTCACATCCCTGCACCACCAACACACCCATCCATTGCCAAACAACCCCCTTCTGCCCATATTGAGAATTGACTCACTACACTCTACCCCCTTTCTGTCTCCTGATAATCTATCTTCCAGACTCTATCTTTGAGTCTGCTCAATACGCTTGGGCCATATCTTGGAGGTAATGCAATATTTTTCATTTAGTGACAGGCTTACTGCGCTCAGCATAAATTCTTCAAGATTCATCCATGTTGTCCCATGTGTTCATACTGCACTCTTTCCTAGAGCTGAGTAATATGTGATTGCTTATCCATTCATCTGTTAATGGACACTAAGATTGCTTATAACTTTGGCAATAATGAATATTTCCATTATGAACATTGGTGTGCATATATCTCTTCGTGTCCCTACTTTCAATTCTTCTGGATATATGCTCAGCAGTGGGGTTGCTGGATCATAAGGCAATTCTATATTTAGATTCCTGAGGAACAGCAACACCAGGGAACTGATTTTGATAACTCACAATGCTTGTGGCCAATTTATTTAATAAAACATAAAAAAGAAGTAAAATATAATAAAATTCCAAATAAACAAATAATATATACAGACCATTTTCTATGTGTATATAAAATTATAAAGTTATAGATAGAAGGATAAATAGACACAGTGTTTTTATTGTTCGGAAATGGATGGAGGGGAAGACAAGATGGTGTGAGATTAGGTGGGCACTTGCCATCTCTCTTGTGGAAGACAGCTGCCTGGGGACAGGATCCTGCCCAAGTGAGCTGTTCTGGGAGCCCACGGAGTGAGAGCTTTCGGGACATCGATCTGGAGGGAGCTGGTTGGAGAGATAGATTGCTGAGTAAAGAACCGTGAGTTTTTGTCCCCAAGCTGGAAGTTGCAGATACAGACAGCTAAGCTCCACACTTAGGACAAAGGGCTAGAGTGAGCCCTGACTCCTGCTAGCAGCCCAGAGAAAGGGAGCATTCTCCAAGAGTGGGAGGGCTCTGGCAAAGGGTGGAGAGGGGTTTCCTTTCTGTGGTTTGGTTGCTTGATCCCCTTAGAGCTTTGGGGAGCACACCAGCTGGCTTGAAGTGGCACCAGGCTGAGGGGAGAGGTGAATCTGCTTAGGAAGCCTGATTTACCTAACTGCCCTGGGATACAGAGGCTTGGCTTGAGAGAGGGTGGACTCAACCAATTTAATAGTTTTGCACTGAGGACTATCAAAATTTCGACTCCCCTAAGGGAGTCAGGCAGTGGGTAGTGCTTAATAAGTTTCCACAAGCCTATTTAGGATCCTCTGGGAGCAGGGGTGGTCTAGAAGAGGCTTGTAAACCACTTCAGTGAGGTGAACTCAGTCATCAGGGATCCATTTGAATTTCAAAAGGGAACTCAACCTGACAAGGAGAGGGGAGGGGGCATCTGCTCACACAACCTGCTGAATCCTGCTGCCACAGGAGAGTAAAACTTTCCCAGGGGAATGTGACTAAATAGATTTCTGAAGAGCTAACTGACCCAATTAGTAAGTTAGTTCATTGAAGGGATTTCTGCCTTGAGTGTATAAGGTCTCTAGTTCAATTTCGAGCTCCTCTAAGAGTAGTGATTCACCAGGATATCTAACATCCAGCTGATGCCATAGGACAGGGAAAAGATAGACATTATTTTGGTACTAACTTCTTTTGGGTCCTTTATTTCTCCAAAACAACAACAACAACAAAGTTTACTTAAAAATTTTTTAACTTGGTTTACTCACCAAAATCTGCCTCAAAACCTACAGAGAGAAGCCTGCAGGGTAATTGATGAACACAGGAAGACTGAGAGGCTCCATAAGGACCCAAGAAAGAACACTGTTTTTCCTTAGCTTCGTTGGACTGCTTGATTGTGTGTTTGGTCGTTTTGCTTTT
>JAQZBX010081897.1:0-13606 GCA_029593785.1 Cabassous unicinctus | reverse complement strand
ATTCTGTGTTCATGGATTGGAAGACTAAATATCATTAAGATGTCACTTCTACTCAAATTTATATACAGATTCAATGCAATTCTGATAAAAATTCCAACAGCCTTTTTAAAAAAGAAATGGAAATCCCAGTTGTCAAATTTATTTGGAAGGATAAAGGGGCCCAAATAGCCAGAAACATCTTACAAATGAAGAACGAAGTTGGAGGACCATCACTTCCAGACTTTAAATCACGTTACTTAGCTACAGTGGTAAAATAAATAAATTCCATATGGGCATAAAGTATTCTGGATAATACTCTTTTAACAGTAGTGTGCAGATGTCGTCTCCCAATCTGTACCTACTATTTTCTCTTTTCTATGGTTTCTGTTGCTGCATAGGTTTTTTTTGTTTTGTTTTTTTTAGGAGGTACTGGGGATTGAACCTGGGACCTCATACATGCGAACCATGTGTTTGACAACTGAGCTACATTTGCTCCGCAAGTCGTAGATTTTTAATACCTATTGAGGGAATCTATCAGCCTTTTTTCTTTATGGTTTGTCCTATTTGTTCCTTACTTTAAAAATTCTACCCTGTAATAAGATCATAGAGATAGTCTTCTGTATTATATTCTAAAAGTTTTGAAGTTTTGTGATGTGCATTTAGTGTGAGTGTATATATGTATGTGGATGGAAGGTGGGGAGTTTTTCTTATTTAAATAAAATAAACTTCTTTACGTATTTGCCCTTATTTCCCATCTCTTGTACTGTACTCCTAGATTTAATTCTCTTCTCGCTGCAGTGCTTCTTCCAAGAGGATTGTCAAAGAGCATCGTTGGAAGTAAACACCAGAGAGATGGCCAAAGTAATGCCTTCTGAGGAGGGGCAGGTGGTCAGGAGGCAAGAGACTGCTCTTTTTGTTTTACATTTTTAGCTATTTAACCTTTTTGACGATTTTTAGTATTTTTTAAAATTTGTCACAAATTACATGTTTACACATAATGAGTTTGATTTCACATTGCATTTTATGCATTTGCCTTTTAGATCTTGTAGGAAGTAAAAAGTGGAGTTACAAACCAAAACTACAGTAGTACTGGCTTTTAAATTTACCCATGTCATTAACCATACCAGAGATCCTTATTTCTTCATGTGGCGTCAATTTGTTGTCTAGTGTCATTGTCTTTCAACCTGCAGAACTCTCTTAAACATGTCAAGTTCTTCCACTCCTAGTCTGCTATCCCAAGAACAACAACAAAAAAAAGAAAGATAGAAAAAAGAAAAACAAGAAAAGAAAAAAAGTACTACCAGAGACAAAACCTCTATCAAAAAAAAAAGGTGTACTGCCTCACCAAATTTCTAGGTAGATGCTGATGGGGAGCCAGAAGCTGCTGCTGTCGAGGCCAAAACCAAGGTCAATATTTACTGTGGACCCTCAGGAATCCACCAGATCACTAAAAAAGGGACAGAAAGGAAATCAACAAAAAACAAACAAAAAAGGTTTCACTGGCTCTTCATGTCCCTGTAGATGCTGGTGTGAGTCCAGAAGCTGCTCTTCCCAGAGGACCAAAACCTAGACTAGTTTCCACACTGGTCCATCAGGGTCTCTCAGATCAAAAAACGCCCACCCACAAAAGAAAAAACAACAACAAAAGAGGTTCACAGGCTCTTTATATCTCTGTGGATGCTGGTGCGAGGCCAAAGCTGTTGCTGCCCAGAGGGCCAAATCTGAGACTGAAACTGAGGCCAGCATTTGCACTGGGCCCTAAGGGACCTACCAGACAAGAAACATCCACAGACAGGAAAAAAAAAAAAAAAAAAAAAGGCAATCAAAGGTGCATTGGCTTTTTTATGTCCTAGTAGATACTGGTGGGAGGCCAGACACTGCTGCTGCCCAGAGGGTTGAAACATGGGTCAACATCATCCCTGTTCCTTCAGGGATCCCCCAGACTGGCCTTGAACTTCAGTCCAACTTTTGGAGGACAAGGTTTCCTCTGCCTACCCTGGCCCTGGCAGGTGGCTCCTGGGATCCAGGCTGCGTTTCTCTAGCCACTGCTGATTCCACAGCTGCTGCAGTGAGGAATGGGACTGGTTACTGACCTCTTGGCAGCCTCTCCCTTCCTCTGGCACTCTTGTGGTTGTTCTAAATGCCCGGTCTGCTTCCAGGGTTACCACCTAGTCAATTTCCATCTCTTTTTCCAGCTCATTCATTTTTTGTGGTGGAAGGAGCGATCTGTAAAATGTATTACTCTGCCATTTTGCCAAGGCAAATGGTTTTTTAAATGAAAATACAAATTTCTAAAACTGACTCAGTAGGAGATATGAAAGCATAATTGAGAAGATAGTCTACCCCATTATAGTTTTGTAGCTGAAATTTCTACCTTTGAAGGTAGAAATGTTTTTATAAAGATGGAAAGCTTACTGATTTATGGTAGATGACTAATAAAACTCTGTTATCTCAAGCAGAAAAGGCTAGTACAGAAAGGAAATAATAGACCCTAGTCAATATAATCACCTAGAATTATTATTAAAGATGTATACTCCTCCTGTTAATTAACTTCATGAGGATGCAATTACTAAAATTCAGACTGTGGGAAATTCTTCTGGATAAGCAATCTATCTGGTTTCCTACAACAAGCAAATTGCTGAATATCTGAAAAATTACATTATTGACAGTGGAATTATATATTTTCACTCTTCTGTTCCTCTGAATGTTTTTGTTTTTCCATCACTAAAAATTTTTTTTGAAACTTGTGGTCTATGTACATGGCACCTGGCACTGTCCACTGTGGCCATTCTTAGAAATTATATCTGCAGAAAAATTTTGTATGGCACTATTGTATTGATCATATTGTGAATCTAAATATACATCTCACTGGAATAATTGTGAAAAAATGAGGGAAAAATGAATCAAAGGGAATCTATGGAAAAGAGAGATTTAAGATACATAAGAACCACTTGTAATGTATAAATCTTATTTGGGTACTCATTTGAATAAACACATTTTTTAAATGGTGACAATAGGGTTATTTGAACACTGAAAAGATATTTGACTTTATCAAGGAATTGTCATTGATTTAGATGTGATTACATTAGGTTATTAAATTTTTTAAAGAATTATCTTTTTACAGATATATAGTGAAATGTGTACAGATGAAATACCACGATATCTCATACTTGGTTCAAAATAGTTCAGGAGAGGGGGAGTTAGTAGGGGTAAAGATGAAAGAAGGTTGGTCATGAATTGAAATCTAATGGAAATTGATGGAGGATGTATACATGGTGGTTCTTTTGCTAGTCTCTTTATTTTTGTATATGTTAATAATTGTCCATAATACAAAGTTTAAAAACGCAAGTTCCTGAGACCAGCACCAAGAGATAATATTCACTAAATGTGGGAGTTGAAGCTGTATGTATCCCCATAAAACCATGTCCTTAAATTTAATCCATTCCTGTGGGTGAGATTCCATTGTAAGTAGGACCTTTTCATTAGGTTACTTCAGTTAAATTGTGTCCCACCTCAATCAGGATGGGTCTCAATCCTAGTATTGGCATCCCTTATAAGAGAATGAAATTCAGAGAGAGAAAGCCACAGGAAGTAAGAAGCTGAAATTAACAAAACCCAGAATAGAAAGGAGTGACCAGGACATGCCACCATATGCCTTGCCATGTGACACAGGAGCCAAGGATTGCCAGTAGTCAACCCCAGAATGCTAGCGTCTTCGGGGAGAAGGCATTGCCATAATGATGCCTTGATTTGGATTTGCTTTAAGCCTCAAAACTGCAAACTAATAATTTCCCATTGTTTAAGCCTGCCCATTTCATGGTATTTGCTTAAGCAGCCTAGGAAACTAAAACCTACATTTGGATTGGTTATCATGAATCTGCAATTTTACTTAGTACAAAGGTGATTCTCACACAGGATGTCCACACGCCCCACCTTGAAAAACATTGCTGTAAACCTTTCTCACTTTTGAAACATGGATGCAACAATCTTAAATATAATATTAGCCAATAAAACAGTATATTAAAATAATAATATATAATTATTATAGTTTATCCAAGGAATGCAAGGATGATTTGATGGTGGAAAATCTATTGATGTAATCATTGTATCAGCAGATTTACTATGAAATTGTAGCAAACAACTCCAAAATCTCCCTGGTTTAACACAAGAAAAGTTTCTTATTCACATTAGGATGCACTGAACAGCTCTCTTCCAAGCAATGACAAGCAATCAGCGCTCTTTGATTAGAGGCTAGCTACATCATTGCAGAATCCTTTATCTTCAGGCCTGTGAACCAGGGAGACAGTGTGAGAGATGGCATAGGACATTTTAGTGATGAGTCATGGAATGACACATATCATTTTCACTTGGCTATAATTCAGTCTCATGGTCCTAATCTAACTGCCAGGGAAGCTGGCAAATGTAGTCTTCATGTGTAAGCACAGGAAGAGAAAACTAAATTGATGATCACCCAGTCAGTCTCTGCCATAGAGATCAAAGAGAGATACTATACATGGAAGTTCCTTTATTTGCATATTCCCACATTGAAACCCAAGTCTACTTGCCACCAAATTGTGATTTATTTTCATTTCTTTATTGTTACTTTGGATGTAAGAACAGGGGAACCTATATCCTTTCAAACTTTTTTTTATTCTTAGGAAGAGGAAAATCTGTAGTCATCTTAATAGTGCTTATTTAAAGCAAATTCTTCATTTAAAGAAAAAATAAAAACAAACTATTTTGAAATATTATGAGCAAGCTAGAATAAAGGAACCTTACTTGATAAAGACTTTAACAAACATTAAATGTTACTATGAAAGATGAGAAAAGGGCAGACTCTATTGAACATCTTACTGTACATCCTAGCCAGTGCTTTTAGACAACATAAGGAAATGAAAAATATATTTAGAAAAGAAGAGGCAAAATGTAATTTTGCAGATGATTAGCTGTAAAATTCAAGTGAATCACCTAAGAAATTTGTTGCTAAAAGGATGAAGAAAAATCTGTTTGTAAACCTAAACATACTCACAATATATTTTTGTGGCAGATATGCTAAATTGGCTGTTTTTTTTTTAAAGATTTTATTTTTTTCTTCATTTATCCCCCCTTCCCTCAGATGGTTTTTTTGTCTGTCTGCTCATTGTTTGCTTGCCTTCTCCAGGAGGCACCGGGAACTGGGACCTCCCACACGAGAAGGGAGTGCCCAACCGCCTGAGCCACATCCACTCCCCACGGTCAGCGGTGTCTGCTGACTTGTGGCCTTTGCTCGTTGCTGTGGGGGCGGAGTCTAGCTCCTTGCAGGCAGGAGGCAGGGTCTTCTTTTAGGAGGCACCTGAACTGAACCCGGGACCTCCCATGTGGTAAGTGGGTGCCCAAGTGGTTGAACCACAACCGCTTCCCAAAATGGCTCTCTTGACACATGTCTCCACTTTTCTTGGTTTATGTTCCAGTACTGAAGAAGCTAAAAAGCTGAAACTATGTTTCTCAACTCTTTTGCAGTAAGGATAATGGATCTGTTTAGGTTCTATTGGATACATTCACAAAAGACTTAAATTCAGAATTAAATTAAGTGAGGAAATGAGGTAGAACACAAAGCATCCATTTTGCTGGTCCTCCTAGCACTTACATCACAGTGTTTGAGCCAATCATCTGGCAATTGTTTCTCAGATTGTTACTAAGGTGGTAGGTTCCTAGAAGCAACAGTAGCTTCCTAATTCCCAGAGTAGTATGCTAGGGCCAACAACTGAAACAGTAGTTCCTGATTCCTCAGTTTCTGAATTGTGGTAAAGAAAGCTGAAAATGTCCCCTTGGCAAGTTTTGCGGTGTTGTTCTGGGAGTCATTCCTGGTAGCCTGGCCTAGGGCCTCCTCCTTCCATCTTTCGGTTGAGTTTGTAAGCGCTTAATCCCCCATATTAAGCTCTTTTCTGCTTGAAATAGCTAGAGGTTTTCTGTTTATGCAACTGAATCGCAAATGATAAAATAGTTGAAAAATGTAGGCCACTGAACACTATGCAACTTCCTGATGACAAAACTAGCACGTGTATTTACCTCTTTCCTCCCCAGATTGTATTGTTATAACAAGGAAATAGGAGGAGGAGGAGGAGGGGAGGAGAAATAGAAGTAGTTTATAATCGCACCATTAAGTAGGACACAGTGGGATCATTGGAACAGAAACTTGAAATCTCTGAAAAATACTAAGTCAATGAAATGAATTTGAGTGAAGTTAATAATAGTGATACAGAATATTCATTGCATTCAAAGCAGAGCTCCCAAAATATCTTTGAAGTAATGGTAGGTTCTGAAGATCTGGTCTAGTAGTGGGAAAATTAAAGGACTTAGACCTTGATCACTATTTTGGCATTCTCCTCCAGGCTTCACTTTGCTTGGATTACTTTCTATGTAAAGTGAGGGATTTCACCTGACATGTTTCCAGTAAGGCCAGGAAAAAAAAGGGGGGGGTGGGATTATTTCCAGCTAACTAAGTTATGGACTCACTAAATGTTAAGAAACTTGCAGTCATGTCAGAAGCCATTTGGATTTGCTTCGTGAATCCAAGCATTCAACAGCTAACTTATCCAAACATGTAAATTTCAAGAGAGTCGTTTAAATAAATTTTAAGGTTCTCTATGGATGAATAATTACCAAGAATAAATAGCTAACATTTATTGAATGCTCACAATGTGTCAGACACCCTGCTAAGAAATTTACATGTATTCTCTCGTTTTATTACCAACATTCTCATGCGGGTAGGTATTATTATCCCTCTTTACACAAAGGAAAACAGAAGCTTAGGGAGATTAAATAACTTGCCCAAGGTCGTGGTGCTAGTAAGTAGTGAAGCTGGCATTTGAATCCAAGTTAGTCTGACCTTCGGGTCCAAGCTCATAATCACTCTCCTCTATTACCTGTCTACCTGCAATAAAATTATGTTTATGTATACTTATTAACAAAGGCTTTGGACTAAAGGTTAATTTAGCATGGTAGTTAAGAGCATGCAATAATAATACCAATTTCATAAGAGTTTTGTGAGGATTAAATTAGTTAATGTAAAGCACTTAAAACGGTGTCTAGCAACATAGTAAGCACTCAATAAATCTTAGCTGTTATTCTTATGAATATTTCTCCTTTATTAAGTATTTAATCTATAGATGAGAATTTGCCAGCCCAATATCTAAATAGTCTGAGGTACTTCTATCCTCCATATGTAAATAAGATCACTATATCTGATTAAAACCTAGCCTTAAAAGTAAATTTAAAACAGTCAGTAGCTTACTTCTTATACTTTGCAATACCTCTGATAAAAAATCTCATGTAGGGAAATTAGCATTAAAAGGCCATTAACAGTTATTCCATCATTCTTTTAAAGTGCTCGATATGTGTGTACATTACATTCATTGCCCCCAATTGTCACCATGTATGGGATAACCTTAAGAATATAAAATTTTTCTTGTATAATTTAATGTTATTTTTTTTTAATTAGAGAAAAGCGGCTGCAGGAATGGAAAGCTCTTAAGGAAAGACAAAAATTTGGGGAATTAAGAGAAATTTCTGGAAATCAGTATGTGAAAGAAGTCACAAATGCAGAAAAAGATGTGTGGGTTATAATTCATCTATACAGATCAAGGTAATTGCCATAGCATTTTCTCCAAATATAATACACTAATGTCTTTAAATATATATTTCTAGCTTTAAGGTTCTATAAAGCATATAACAAAAGAGTACTCAAGAAAAGAAATATATGTATAAATGCACATACATATTTTTAGAGTTTTTCATAGTTATTAGCTTTGGGGATTAAATTATGTATTTTAAGTTATTTTCATTCTAATTTAAAGAACATGTCACACTTAGAAAAATAAGCACTCTTTGGCAGTTAATTTTTTTTTTTTTAAACTTTTTATGGAAAAGTCTGGAAGTCTTTTGAAAAGTAGAAAGAATGATAAAATTTGCACGCCTAATATCTACCACTTAGACTCAACAATTTAGCATTTTGCCATATTTATGTCGTACTGTGTGTGTGTGTCTGTGTGTGTGTGTGTTTGTGGGACCATTTCAAAGTAAATTACACACAGCATGATGCGTTTCTCCTAAGTGCTTTAGGCCAGCATGCATCTTAAACATAAGGACATTCTTCTACTTAACCACAATACCGTTTTCACACCTAACAAAATTGGCAATAATTCACTGATAGCATCCAATGCCTAGTCTTTGCTCAAATTTCCAAACTGACCTCAAAATGTCTTTTATAAATAACATATATATATATATTTTAATAACATATATTTTTGATCAATGATCCAGTCAAGGATCATGCAGTGCATTTGGATATATCATGTCTCTTAATTCTCTGTTTTTCTTTGTTAGAAAAAGTGTAGGTTTACAGAACAATCCTGCATAAAATACAGGATTCCCATATACTACCTTATTATTCACACCTTTATTGGTGTGGAACATTTGTTACAATTGATGATAACATATTTTTATAATTATACTAATAACAGTATAGTCCATGGTTTAACTTAGGGGTCACTGTATGTGTAGTGTACCACCATGGATTAAAAAATTTTTTTTCTTTTACCATATATACAATCTGTTTGCCCTTTTAATCACATTCAGATATATATTTCAATGCTGTTAATTATGTTCACAGTGTTGTGCTGGCATCACCACCATCCATTACCAAAACATTTCCATCATTCCAAATAGGAACCCTGTACATTTTAAGCCTTAATTTCCCTTTCCCTACCCTCACCCTGTCCCCTGGTAACGTCTATTCTAGATTCTGACTCAATGAGTTTGTTTATTCTAATTATGCCTAATCAGTGAGATCATACAATGTTTGTCCTTTTGTGTCTGGTTTATTTCACTCAACATGATGTCTTCAAGATTTATCCATGTTGTGTCATGTATCAGGACTTCATTCCTTTTTATGGCTGAATAATGTCCCATTGTACATATATACCACATTTGTTTATCCATTCATCAAATTGATGAACACTTGGGTTCCTTCCATCTTCTGGCAATTGTGAATAATGCTGTTGTGAACATCAGTGTCCAATTATCTGTTCAAGTCCCTGCTTTCAATTCTTTTGGGTATATACCTAGTAGTGGGACTGCCAGATCACATGGTAGTTCTATATTTAGCTTTTTGTACTTCAACTCAAAATGTATCAACGATCTATATATAAGGGCCAGATCAATAAAATTCCTAGAAGAAAATGTAGGGAAGCATCTTCAGGACCTTGTGTTAGGCAATTGTTTCTTAGATTTTTATTCCCAAAGCACAAGCAACAAAAGAAAAAATAGATAAATGGAATCTCATCAAAATTAAGAACTTTTCCTCCTTAAAGGACTTTATCATGAAATGGCAATCTATCCCATGGGAGAAAATATTTGGAAACCACATATCCAATAAAGTTTTAATAGATAAAATATATAAAGAAATCCTTCAACTTAATAAAAAGACAAACAACCTGTATTAGGGTTCACTAGGGAAACAGAATCAACAGGAGATATCTGTAAATAGTATGAGACTCTATAAAATTCTCTCACATGATTGTGGGGATGCACAAGTCCAGATTCCTCAGGCAGGCTGCAAACCAGGGACTCCAATGAAGATCTGATGAAAGTCCTTGATGAGTTCCTAGAAGACACTGGCTGTCCAAAGACGAGCTAGAAAACTCTCTGATTGCTGAAATCACTTCCCCTTTTAAGGCATTCAACTGATTGGCTAAACATCACTCATTGCTGACGGCAATCTCCCTGGTTGATTGTAGGTGTAATCAACCATCTATGCAGTAAACTCACTGATGACTAAAGTCCATAGATGTCCTTGTATTACAATTAGCCCAGTGCTTGCTTGATCAAACAACTGGGCACATTTAACTGGCCGAGTTGACACATTTGCCTAACCATCACACAACCCAATTTTAAAAATGGGCAAAAAACTCAAATAGACATCTTAAGTCTCTTTTAATGGAACAATTAACCCTGCATTCTCCCCCTTTCTCCTAGACAGTTCTTAAAATGCCTGGTTGTATTAAGTGTAACCCAAACATCCTCAGGCCTAATTAGCATGGTATAACAGTAAGTCTTATTAGTATCAATAAATCAAATAGCTTGTTTTTGCCTCTACCAAGGCTCTTTAACACTTGGAAAGTTCCCCTCATTCCGTTTATTTCTTGGAGTCCCCAAGGTGAGATTCCACATATCTTTGTGATACATCTATATTCCTCCTTTCCTGTTCCACTGCCTCTTTGGAATATCCTCTCCTTACAAAGCTGCTTGAGAAAGCCTCACCACTGACTGCCATCATGCGAATGCCAGTGTACATGTCAAGGATGGTAAACCTTAGTGCACTCAAAGCTACAGCTCTTGTGAGAGAGGAGTAGTGCTGGATCCTGGCACAAGTGGGGAGAGGGGACTTTCCCCATCCCTGTGCCAACGTGGAGCTGGATGTTCCCAGAATTTCACAAATCTCTCATAAAGATAAGCCCTATAGTTTCTAGTGCCCACCCTCTTCCTTAGGGCCACAAGCCAATTCAGGGACAGAGGCCATGACATTGTCCTCATCTCAATCTCTTACTAATGAATTTCTTGTTTTGGTTCCCAGATAAATGTATAGAACAATTTTATGAAAATTAGAGCCCTGCTGTGCATCAGATTATCAGTTCCCCAAATTTTGATAGGATACCATGCCTCATAAAAAGAAGACATTAATCAATTAATTACGTTAAGACATTACTTTTATTGCAACAAAAACTCTTGGTAGATTAATTTCTAAGTTTTGTGTTTTTGGTGTTTTTTTTTTTTGAGATACTGGGACCGGGGATTGAACCTGGGACCTCATATGTGGGAGGCTGGCAGTCAACCACTGAGCCACATCAGCTCCCCTGTGTTGGCTCCCTTGCCTGTTTGCTTGTTGTTTGGCTTGTTGTTTTGCTCATTGTTTTGCTCATTGTTTGCTCGTCATTTTTGCTTGTTGTTTGCTCATTGTTTGCTCTTTTTTCTTTTCTTTAGGAGGCACTGGGAACTGAACCAGGGACCTCCCATGTGGGAGGCAGGTGCTCAACTGTTTGAGCCACATCAGCTCCCTCTAGATAGTTTTTCTTTTTTTAAAGCTTTATTTATGTATTTATTTCTCCCCCTTGCCTCGATGTTTTGCGCTTGCTGTCTGCTCTCTGTGTGTTCACCAAGAACCTGTCCTGGAACATTCCGGAGTGGAGAGAGGCGCTTAATCTCTTGCGCCACCTTAGCTCCCTGGTCTGCATCTCTTATTGCCTCTCTTCTGTGTCTCTTTTTGTTGCATCATCTTGCTGTGCCAGCTCTCTGCGTGGGCCAGCACTCCTGTGCGGGCCAGCTCTCCTATGCAGGCCAGCACTTCTTCATGGGCTAGCGCACCGTGCAGGCCAGCTTGCCATGCAGGCCAGCTTGCCATGCAGGCCAGCTCATCATGTGGGCCAGCTTGCCTTTCACCAGGAGGCCCCAGGAATCGAACCCTGGACCTCCTATATGGTAGATAGGAGCCCAATCACTTAAGCCATATCTGCTTCCCCCTCTAGGTAGTTTTAAAGCTTTTTAAAAAAATCATATTCCTATTTTACCTATGCCATGTATTTGATTTAACAAATATGTAAAATGCTGCTGGTATTGGTTCCTCACAGATAAGCATGGGAAACACAGAAATTTACAAAACTGGGATCTGTTCATGATAAATGTTAGATACTGAAGAAGTTCATGACATATCTTTTTTGAGACCCATTATGATTAACAGAATAGATGTTGCTTCTAAATGTCCATTTCATGGTAATAAAATTATTTACTGTTTATTTCAAGATAAATTACTAGTTTTGACAAATAATTTTCAAAAATTCATAAAAGCGTTTGGATGTGTTTTACTCTCAGCTAAGCTACTTCAAATTGTCATATGCTTTGAAAATTAATTGACAATTAATTAATTGAAAATTGGCAATTACTTATTGAAAATTAATTGACAACAACCCAAACTTATAACATATATAATAGAAAATTATTTGTGTTATAAATATTTAGATTTATAAATGTTACTTAGTTTTTAACAATGGATATACTTATATCTTTTTCATATTGTAAAGTGAGTGTAACTGTTCAACAAATTTGTGTTACTAGCTGCCATCTGTACATTTTATAGGAGACTGAGAATATAAGTTTTAACTAGGCTACTAAATTCTATAATATTGATGGCTCCTTGCCACTTAATTTGTAGAACTGAGCCACTTTTCATTCAGAGGAAGATTTAACTTGCTTATGGAGCATTGGTCAGAGGGCTCTAATTCTCCCTCACCAGTGATACTCCTGGCTGAGCTTGAAGTCAGTCCTGTTTCTGGTGTTATACAATCTTAAACCTGTGTCCATATTCTAATTTTGGTCTTCTACATTATTCCTATACGTACCTGTATATTTTGAACTTTGAATACTGTAACTAGGTCCTTAACTTGTTTCCTAATTTCAGAGGTCTCCCTAATATTTTACAGTTCTTCTGGGGATAAGAATTCTGGCTCCTGAACCCCATTACCAAACTTCTTCCCTTAGGCATGCTGTTAGAACTATCTTCAGGAAGCCATTTTCTCCCTGCAGTGCACTTTGTTATGCCATACACTCTAATTCTATACATTTCATTGCTACTATCAATGCCCACCTACCCTCTGCCATTCATACCACCCCACCAAACCCACAAGTATCTGTCATACCACTGACTCAGCTCTCAGTCTGACAGTAATGACAAAATTTCTCTGCATTAGATATGAATGGCTTCACTTCACCTATTCAAGGAAAATTTGAATTTATAAAGTCAATTTATATATTACTTTGTGAGGAAAAATGAAATTTAAGTTAGGCAGTATATGCTTTCCTAGGATTATTTTTAGTAGCTGTAGGGCCACCCACTAAAATGAAGCAGTGTTGCAGATTATAATGGTTTAAAAACTGTATATATAGGGGGAGGAGAGGGAGGGAGGGAGGGAGACGAATATAATGTCTTTTTGATGCAGTGGATGAAATCTACAGTGTAGAGTAAAAACACTGAAAAAGGAGTATCATTTCTACCTTTGGTAGAGGGAAGTATGAAATGCTTCATAGAGTAAGTGATGTTTGGTCTTGCCTCAAAAAAAGAAGAAAGGATCCCTCACGTTTATACGGTTGGAAGAGATAGGATGGATGGGGTATTTTAGGTGGAATATAAAGGTACATAAATAAGAGGTATCATGGTTCTTTTGGGGGTCTTTAAGTAATCTGGTCTGACTGAAGCATATGGTAGCAGGCTGAGAATAATGCTGGAGAGGTAAGCAGGAGCCAGCCCATGGAGAGCCTTGAAGGCCACACTGAGGAGTTCAGCCTTTACCCTAGAGGCAGTGAGGAGCTATTTAAGGATTTTAAGTTTGAGGGAAGAGTGATTGTTACGAGATGAGATTTTCATGCTAAGCTCCCTTGCCAGCAGGGTCTAGGATGAATTTGGGGAACAAGACTTAAAACAGAGACCATTTAGGAGAATATGATGCAGCTCAGATAAGAAAGGAGAGGAGTAAGCTGATGGGCAAAGAGAGGAAACGATAGATAAGACGTAATATGGAGGTGGAATCAGTATGACTTC
>JAQZBX010081896.1:0-13599 GCA_029593785.1 Cabassous unicinctus | reverse complement strand
GACAGAAAGAAATGAAAAGCACCAGAACTGATAAATATGTAGTTAGATATTGTTACAGTTTGAAGTTTTGTGAATCCCAGAAAAGATCATGTTTTCTGAGATAATCCATTCTTGTACGTTTGGGGCATTTTATTGCATTAGATTCAGTTAAGGGAACTTTAGATTAGATCACTTTAATTTGATCACTTCAGAGCCTTTGATTGGACTATGTCAGTGAGATGTGACCCAGGGTGGATCTCTGCCCTCTTGTGACAGTCTTACCTAAGCAGACAAACATGCAGAGAAATGGATAAAGAGAAAGAAAGTTGATATTTTTACCCTGCCATAAGAGAGAGAGGACTCCAGGATGCCTACAGAAAGACAAGGAAACCCAAAGAGGCTGAGAGAGAGTTGGAGGCTGGAATTAGCAGAGTAGTCCAGGAGAGATGAGCCAAACACCTGATGGCACACAACTGAGCCCAGGGAGAAAGAAAGCATGGAGGGGAAGGCAAGGACCTCAGGAGATATCTTTCCTTGACACATGGCAGGAGTCCAGGATCTGTCACCTGACAAACTTTGGTGAGAAAGCATCTCTGATGATGCTGTGACATGGAAATTTTTGTGGCCTCAGAACTCTGAGCTTTTACACTAATAAATATCTATTGTAAAAGCTAACCCATTTCTGGTATTTTGCTCCCAGCAGCTTTAGAAATCTAAAACATATATAAACCAATTTATCTTGTTTTTAAATCTACTTAAAGGATAATAGACTGTTTGAAGCAGAAAATGTAAGTATTGTGGATATTATAAATTATTGAGTTAGTTTATTTCTTCTTGTGGAAGATTTGGTAGTTTTTGTCATTCATGAAATTTGTTCCTTTTTGTAAGTTGTTCAATATATTGGCACAAATTTCATAATATTCCCTTGTTATTTCCATATATTTTTTATTATTGATTAATTGATTATGATTTAAAATTTCTTTTTTTATCTCCTTTGTTGACATATAAACTATAATACCCCCTTTCTTTTAATGGCTACCTTGGGCTTTATAGTATACATCTTTAAGTTTTCATCTACTTTATAATACTACTTCATATAAGGACCTTACTACAAAGTATCAGTGAGCTGTGGTACAAAAAATTTCCTAGGGAAATGACAGATTTTCCAATAACTGATGCTGTAACAACTGGATAGACACCATATAAAAAATTTAATCATAATGGATAATAGACCTAAATCTAGGAGCTAAAATTATGAAATTCTTGAAGAAAACTTAGGAGTAAATCTTAGGCAATGATTCCTTATATGTGACATCAAAAGCCCAGATAATAAATGAAAAATATAAATGAATTAAATTTCCTCAAATTTACAACTGTTGTGATTCAAAGGATACCATCAAGTAAATGAAAGATCCATACAATAGAAGAAAATATTCAAAACCACGTATTTTATAAGAGACTTATCTCCAGTATAAATAAAGAATCCATAAAACTTAACAATAAAAAGACAAATAACCCAAATAAAAATGGGCAAAGAATTTTAATAGACATTATTCCTAAGAAGATATAAAAAATGGCCAAAAGCTCATAGCAGTGGTTCGACATCATTAGTCATCAGGAAATGTAACTTACACCCACAATAAGGAAAGCACTTTACACCCACTAGGATGGCTAAAATAAAGATAACAAATGTTAACAAGGATGTGGAGAAATTAAAACCCTCATATATTCCTGGTAGGATTGTAAAATGGTACAGCCACATTGGAAAAACACTTTGTTAGTTCCTCAAAATGTTCAAGATACAGTTACTACAGGATCCAGAAATTCTACCTATAAGAGTATGCCCAAGGGATTTGAAAATCCATTTACATTCAAAAATATGTGCAGGAATGTTCATAGCAGCATAATTCATCATAGTTAAGAAGTGGAAACAACCCAGACATTCATTAACTGAGATATGAAATACCATCTTGTTCAAAACAGGAGCTTCCAGTATCTCACTACAATTAAAATATTTTTTCTTTTTATGTTTTGAAATTTGAGAAAATATTTCTTAAGTCTATAATGGTAAAAATATATCATGAAAAAGTGCAATTTGTTGGAGACAACTGTCTCAGAGAAATATCTGTTACTTAGAGAAACTGTGAGTAGCAGTGTGGAAACATAAGCAAAAGTGAAGAGATGTTCAAATGAAAATCTTCTCACCTACCATTTTCAAATAAGTAACTTTACGAATTAGTATATTCAAACAATTTGCAGAAGTTATGATTGACTGACAGAAAAGTAAATAAATTTCCATTATTGTTTCCCTTTGTAAATCCCTGACACATTTGTCTCTCAGAAGAAAAGAATATATTTAACTTGCTCATATTCAAATCAAAGATGTAAGTTTGAATTTATATATTTTGTATATAATGTCTTAATGCAAATAGGTGGAAATGTAATGGAATCCTAATATGATAAACTCCAGAAGTGACATCAGGTATATTATCAACCTCACATTGGAAAATAAAAGCACTAATTGTGTTTGTGTGTGTGTGGTGTGTGTGTGTGTGTGTGTGTGTCTTCATCCCTCCAAAAGAGTGACTGCATTAGCATCATTCACTAAAGATCCCTGCCTCCTTTCAAATATTGCACAAAAGAGAAAATAGGCAGAAATCATTCGGTTTATGTTGGTGTCAATTAATTTATTGGAATCAGTCTTGTAATATTTTGTAATATCTTGTGAGGAAAAAATATATATTTTTGAGCATTGAATAATGCCCATAGTGTGTTGAGCTGAGTAAGGTTCTGTAGTAACGTGCATGTTGCCTTAGAGATGAGAAAGAATGAAAGGAAGATGAGTTGACTTTAATAATCATTTTTCAGTGCTTCTCAATTTAATCTAATATATATGTCAAATGTGTCCTTAAATCCCATAGCAGAGTTCTAAATTTCAGACAAACCATGAAACCAGTCAGTGCTCCTTCCCCATATGGATGACTGCAGCTCTTTGGGTTTAAAAGACTGAATTGGAAAATAGTCAGTTGTAGCTCTTCAACTAAATTACAGTAAATAAATAATGAAAAGAAACTGCTCTCAAACAGGTGTTTCAAGTGGGAATTTTTTATTGTTTGTAGCATTACATGCTTTCAGAAATTTATTGTAAATGGAAAACATTCAAGTTTTCACAATAAAATTTAAATTTTGATGCCTAAGAAATGTAATATGAAGCAGCTTTTGACACAAACTCATCATCAAAAAACCCATGAACTCTGGTGAGGAGGCAAACATGACATCAAAGAAAATAAAATAATTTATTTGAAATATCAGTGAAAGAAGAGATGGCTGGTTTACAATTTGTCAAGAGTAAGGGTAAACAAATAAACAGAAAACTTGATCATAGCACAATGTGACTTAATCGATAAATAATAGGTCTCCTTTAAAAGAAAAAAAAGAGAAAAATTTCCAGTAACAGAATCAGATATACAGCAAATTTATTTAGTAAATTTAGCATCAGAACAGTATGAATTTAATCCAAACAGAGGAAGAAATAGCTTTGTATGTGTCTGTTTGGTAAATTTGGGATATATAAATTTGTTCAAAAAATATTATTTAGACAATGACCATATATCTGGAACTGTGTTAGTTACTGTGGCTATCACAGTGAGAAAGATGCAGAGCAGCAACACTACAAACATATTCTCAGGCAAAGAACTAAAGTAGTAGCAAGTATTGTTTGCTACGGATGCACGGGAGTGGCCATGTTGCGTAAGACAGCTAAAAGAATTTCAGAAAACTTCCTAGAGGAAGTGATGTTTCAAATGAAAATCAGTGATGAATAGTTGTTATACAGATTAAATTGGGGAATATGGCCTAAAGCATATAAAAGAAGTACTTACAACAACACCTGGCTCAGAATACAGAGTCAGCAAATGGACTACATTAGCACACAGGAAATGTTGAGGCATGATAAGAGATGTGAAAGATTATGACTTCTTTCAGGCACATTAAGATGGACATGCATGTGATTTGTGCAAGTAGGTATGTTTGACAGGTTCAACATGTATATAAATTTACATGTTTGGAAGTCAGTCAATGTGTAAATCAGAAAAAATCCATTACTGAAAGCAGATTTGGTAATCATTAACTGAAAGGCTTTATATAAAATAATAGAAATGTTGGCAAAAACAGGGAGAGAGTGTACAGTAAGAAGTAAAGAGGAGCTAAGAAGTCTAAGGAATCAACACAGGCAAAGGAGGAAGATAAAAATTGAGTCATTTTTTTAAGTTAACTTAATGTGTATAAATTCAAATAAATTCTACAGCACAACAGTAAATACTGTATAACAGTGAATAAGTAAATTGCTTACTGATAAAGAAATATAGAAGGAAAATGTGAGAGAAAGGAGCTTGTGTGTGGTCTTCTGTGTAAGCTTTAAGATTGTTCAAAGGAGAAAAACATTCTTCTCCAAAACTCAAAGAAAGAAATAAAAAGTCTAATTGTAAAGCTGGAGCCAAAACTTCAGCTTTTGCTTGAGGCTCTGTAGAATGACTCCAACTTATATATTACGTATTAGCATTTTGACAATGACCAAACACTTTGACAAGATTTTATTAACCGTAACCATAGCTTTTGTAGTGTAATTTTTTTAAGCTTGTGAATAGGGAAAAATTTGGGGGAGCTTAAGACATTTTTGGTACCCAAGAAATCACACCATATCAGCAGATACACCTAATCATTATCGATGGTTTGATTTAAAGTTAATCTAAAGACAGTGAGGAAAGATTTGATTGTTAGATTTTATACACATAAAATAATCTGTAAAATAACCTTTCTGAATTATTGGAAATGCAGAATGGACAGAATTCTTCAGTGAAGAAGGACTATACGATAACAACATTCATACATCTGGAATTGACAGAGGACCCTCAGCTGCAGATTGTAATTTTTGTATTTTTATTTCTTACCTACATGCTGAGTATAAATGGGAATCTGACCATCATCTTCCTTACCTTTGTGGATTCAAGTGTTCAAACGCCCGTGTACTTTTTTCTACAAAATTTCTCCTTCCTAGAAATCTCCTTCACATCTGCACATATTTCTAGGTACTTATATAGCATAGCTACGGGTGATAAGGTCATTACCACCAATGCTTGTGTCATCCACGTTTTTTTTACAGACCTCTTTGCAGTAACAGAATTTTTCTCCTTGCTGACATGTCCTATGACTACTATATGGCCATCTGCACCTGCATTATGTGACCATGATGAGCAATAGAGTCTGCAGGAGACTTGTTTTTCCTGTTGGTGGGCTGGTTTGTTGATTATAATTTCCCCACTTAGTCTGGGGCTAAATCTTAAATTCTGCAACTTAAATGCCATTAATAATTTCCTCTGTGATGCTTCACCACTCCTGAAAATTGCTTGTGCAGACACATGGTTCATGGAACAAACCGTAAAAATCTGTGCTGTGCTGACCCTCATCTTGGCTCTTATATGTGTAGTTATGTCCTACATTTACATTATTAAGACAATTTTAAGTTTTCCATCTGCCCAGCAAAGGAAATAGGCCTTTTCAACCTGTTATTCCCACATGATTGTGGTTTCCATCACATATGGCACTTGCATGTTCATCTATGTGAATCCTACAGCAAAGGAAGAAATGACCATTAATAGAGTGGTTTCACTGATAATTTCTTCTTTTTCACCGATGTTAAATCCATTTACTTATACTCTGAGAAATAAGCAAGTGAAGAAGGCCTTCAATGATTCACTCAAAAGAATTGTATCATTTTTAAAGAAGGAAATGGAAAGTAGCAATCAATAAGGTTAAAATAAAGATGAATAACCTTTCCTTGATGCTTATTTTCTTTATCTTTCAATAATATGTATTTCAGTTATGTTATCTTCCTGGGCTTTGCCTTACATTTATGTCCATTGCACCTTGATGTTGGGTCCCCATTTCTTTGTTGGATGTCAGCTAGGAGTCATTCTCAGTTCCTACTGGCTGCCCAAAGTCCTTGACAAATTGCCCCTTTCAGCTTCAAGCAAGAAATTAAGAGTCTTCAAGTTGAATCTTTCTCACACTTCATATTTCTTTCACCAGGAAAAGCTCCAAAACTTTTAAGGGCTCAACAGTATAGGCAACATGTATGAAATAATAGCACTAACTGTTGTCATAAGTTAATCAAATATATTATAAACCATAAAGCAACCATTAAAATAACAAGGCATTGTTATAGCAAGTAAGGAAACAAAAAGAAGATGAAAGGAATCATAAAATACTTTCAATTAACACAACAGGCAGAAACAGAGACAAAAGAAAAACAAAGCTTTGAATGGAACTTTGGAGAGGACTTCTGGGAAGATGGAGGATTAGAGAGTTACAGGGCACACTTATCAACCACAAAATCAGCTAGAGAACAGGCAGAAACTGTCGGAACAGATGTTCTAGGGCTCTGGAGACCAGAGTAGTGCTGAACAGCACCGAGGAAAGAAGGTTGAAGAGGAGAAACTACAGTGAGGATCTGTAATAACTTGGATTCCTGCTACTGCAGGCACCCAACCCCCACTCAAAGGGCAGATAGCTTTGTGTCATCCAGTCTCTGGCATGACAGTATGGACAAAGAGAGCCACGGGAGGCTACTTCCCCAAGAATGGGGAGAGGGAGGGACACAGGCTACTGCTGATCCAGCTTTTGGCTGATGAATTCAGACTGTGGGATCTTACATTTTCCACCCATCCTGGCTGGGTGCTGCAATGCCATTGTTTAAAACCAGGAGCAAGCAGAGAGTTATAAATAAAACTGCATTCTCAAACACCCTCCTTACTGAGCAGAACTGGACAGTAATGCAGAAAGGAGCAGTAATTTCTTACTCCCTTAGAAAACAGAGGGTGCGATGGGGGGATGAGAATAGATTTTAATCAGCGAGTTTGAGCATGACTCTGAATAGCCTCCAGGAGGAGGAAGTCTCCCAAGGAGAACATTGTTTTGGCACCTCCAGCCTGTTGTTGGTTAAATGAACACTACCTCCACCCCAGCGTTAAGCAGAAAAAATTTCAGCGGTTCTCATCTACTAACAGGTCAGAAAAGTGCACTCCAGGAAAAAATAACAAACTTTTTGACATCTTTATTGCCCTGCTTCCCAAGGCCCTTGGAAACTGTTCACTGGCCCTATGTTGATCGTTAAGCTAGAGCAATTTTTAAGGTAGAATAAGTTGAACCAAGAATAAAAGAAAAGCCATAACACAAAACCTGTTAGCAATAATATCCTAAACAAGAGAGTGAAACTGACTACCAGTAAACTCACCACAATATTTAGATGCCTAAATACCAGCAAAAATATTAAAAAGACATACTAAGAAACAGGAAGATATGGCTAAATCAATGGGACAAATCAAAATCTCAGGCAAGACACAGGATTTAAAACAACTGCACAATGGTGTTCAAACAAATCTAAATCCATTCAAGGGCTTAAAGGAAAATATGGCTAAAGAGAGAAACATTAAGAAGACATTGGGTGAACACAAAGAAGTTGAAAATTTGAACAGAAAAATAACAGAGCTTATGGAAATGAAAAACACAATGGATGAGATAAAAAATACATAAAAGCATACAACATATTTGAAATAGCAGAAGAATTAGTGAATTAAAGTGCAGAACATCTGAACTTGAAAAGAGAAGACTAGGGAAAAGAATGGAAAAAGTTCTTGCCTCAAGGAATTGAAAATGGGCTCAAGGAATTGAATGACAACATGAAACACACTAACATATATGTCATGGGAGTTCTAGTAGAAGAGAAGGGAAACAGAGCAGAAAGACTATTTGAGGAAACAATGACCAAATATTTTCCAACTCTTATGAAAGATATGAAAATCCACATCCAAGAAGCACTACATACTCCAAACAGAATAAATCTGAGCAGACTTACTCTAATATCTATACTTATCAAAATGCAAAATGCCAAATAAAGAGAAAATTCTGAAAACAGCAAGAAAAAAATGATCCATAATAAACATGGGAAGTTTAATAAGACTTATTTCAGGTTTCTCATCAGATACCATGGAAGCAAGAAGAGAGTTGTATGATGTATTTAAGATATTGAAGAAGAAAAACTGCCAGTCAATAATTCTTTACTTAGCAAAATTATCCTTCAAAAGAAAATGGAGAGTTATAATATTCACAGATAAACAAAAACTAAGAGAGTTCAAAAACAAGAGACCAATTCTGCAAGAATTACTAAGGGTAATACTGCTGGCTGAAAGAAAAGATAGGAGAGAAAGGATTAGAGGAGACTCTAGAAATGAAGTTTATCAGAAAGGATAACCAAAAGTGTAAACAGATGGAAAAAAAATAAGAAATGATAAAAGAAATCTAAAGGAAATATGGTTGAAGTAAGTAATGACTTTACATTAATAACATTGAATGTTAATGATTTAAATACCCCAATCAAAGACAGGAACTGACAGAGTGGATACAAAAAATATGAGCCTCCATATACTGACTACAAGAGAATCACCTTAAACTCAAGCATACAAAAAGGTGAAAGTGAAAGACGGGGAAAGATACTCCAGGCAAACCATAACCAATCAAAGCAGGGATATCTATACTAGTATTGTCAAAAAAGACTTTAAATGCAAAAATATTGTAACAATTACAAAAAGCCATTATGTATTAATAGAAGGGGAAATCAACCAGGAAGAAATAAGAATCATAAATATCTATGCATGCAACCAGGGTGTCCCAAATGCATGAAGCAAACCATAACAAAACTGATTGAAGAAGTAGATGTCTCTACAAAACTAGTTGGAGAATTCAAGATGTTACTCACATCAATAGATAGAACAACTAAACAGAATGTCAATAAAGAAACAGAGAACATGAACAATATGACTAATTAAATGAGATAGACCTAACAGACAAATAGAGAATATTACATCCCAAATTAGCAGAATATACATTCTTCTCAAATGCTCATAGATCTTTCTCAGGATATACCACATATTGGGTCACAAAACAGGTTTCGATAAATTTTAAAAAATTGAATTTATACAAAGTACTGTCTCTTATATAATGCAATGAAGCTAGAAATCAATAACAGGTGAAAATGGGGAAATTTGCAAATATTTGGAAGTAAAACAACACACTCTTAATCAGTGGGTCAAGGAAGAAATTGCAAGAAAAATTAGTAAATATCTTGAGAGGAGTGAAAATGAGAACACAACTTATTAAAACGTATGAGATATAGCAAAGGCAGTTCTGAGAAGGAAATTTATAATCCTCCATATCTATACTAAAAACAGAAGAAAGAGCTAAGATCAAAGGTCTAACTGAACACCAAGATGAACTAGAAGAAGAACAGCAAATTAATACCAAATCAAGCAGATGCAAAGAAATAAAAATTTAGAGGAGAAATAAATAAAATTGAACCCCCCCCCCAAAATAGGGAGTCAACAAAACAAAAACCTGGTTCTTTGAGAAGTTCTATATAATCTACAAAACCTTAGCTAGACTAGAAAATAAAAAGAGAGAGAATATGCACATAAATAAAGTCGGGAATTGAAGGGGTGTCATTACTACTAACCCCACAGAAATAAAAAGGATCATAAGAAGATGTTATGAAAAACTGTATTTCAACAAATTATACAACCTAGATGAAATGGATAAATTCCTAGAAATGCATGAACAGTCTACACTGACCCTAGAAGAAACACAAGGCAGGCCACAACATACCAATCAAAAGTAAACAGATTGAATCAGTCATCAAAAATCTCCCAGAAAAGGGAAGCCCAGATCCAGATGGCTTCACAAGTGAGTTCTACTAATCATTTCAAAAATAATTTATAATATTGCTCATACTCTTCCAAAAAATTGGAGAGGAGAGAAAATTACCCAACTCATTTAGGAAGCCAACATCATCCTAATACCAAAGCCTGATAAAGATTGATTACCAACTAATTTCTCTCATGATTATAGAAGCAAAAATTCTAAGTAAATTACTTGAAAAGTGAATCAAACAGAATATTCAAAGAATAATAACCAAGTTCAAGTAGGTTTTATTCTGGTTATGCAAGGGTGGTTCAACACAAGAAAATCAATTAATTTCATACACCACATTAAGAAATTGAAGGAGAAAATCTACATGATCATCTCAAATGATACAGAAAAGACAGTGGACAAAATCCAGTATCCTTTCTTGATTAAAATGCTTCAAAAGATAGGAATAGAAGGAAATGTCCTCAACATGACACAGGGCATATATGAAAACCTACAACCAGCATAGAACTTAAAGGCAAAAGGTGAAAACTTTCTCTGAAATAAAAAAGAACACAAGGATGTCCTCTCTCACCACTGATATTCAATATTGTGCTAGAAGTTCTAGTTAGAGCAATGAAGCAAGAAAAGGAAATACAAGGCATCCAAATTGGTAAAGAAAAAGTAAAACTCTCTTCCCAGATGACATGATCCTATACTTTGAAAATTCTGAAATATCTAGTAAAATGCTATTAGAGCTAATAAATGAGTTCAGCATATGGTAGGATAGAAGATCAACATGTGAAAATCAGTAGTGCTTCTATGCCCAAGTAATGAACAAACTGAGGAGGAAATAAAGAAAAAATTCCATTTACAACAACAACCGAAAGAAGCAAATATCTAAGAATTAATTTCACCAGGAATGTAAAATACCTGTACTCAGAAATCTACAAAAGCTTGGTAAATATAAACATATGGAAGGACAATCCATGTTCATGGATTGGGAGACTAAATATTGTAACTATGTCAATTCTACCCAAATTTATTTACAGAGTCAACACAATTCCAATCAAAATTCCAACAACCTACTTTACAGAAATAAAAAGTCAATTACCTAATTTATCTGGAAAGGAAAGGGACCTAAATAGCCAAAAACTTCCTAAAAGATAAGTGCAAAGTCAGAATACTCACACTTCCTGATCTTAAAGCATTTTAAAAAGCTACAGTTTTCCAAACAGCATGGTATTGGCATAAAGATAGACCATTGATCAATGGAATTGAATTGAGAGTTCAGAAATAGCCCCTCACCTCTATGGTTAACTGATTTTTGACAGGCATACCAAGTCCAGTTTACTGGGACAGAACAATCTCTTCAACAAATGGATATCTATAACCTGAAGAATGAAGGAGGACCCCTATCTCACTCTTTATACAAAAATCAATTCAAAATCGATCAAAGACTTAAACATAAAAGCGAGGACCATAAAACTCTGGAAGATAACATAAGAAATCATCTTCAAGATTTGGTGTTCTTAGATGTCACACCCAAAGCATTAACAATGAAAGAAAAAAATTTGATACATGGGACCTCCTCAAAATTAAACGTGTTTGTACTGCAAAAGGTTTTGTCAAGAAAGTGAAAAGGCAGCCTACTTAATGGGAGAAATTGTTTAGATATCACATATCTGATAAGAATTTAATATCCAGGATATATAAAGCGATCCTACAATTCAATGATAAAAATACAAACAACCTGATTTTAAAATGGGGGAAAGACTTGAGTAGACATTTTCCAAAGAAGAAATAAAAATGATGAAAAAACACATGAAAAGATATTCAACATCACCAGATATTAGGGAAATGCAAATCGAAACTTCAATGAGATATTATTTCATACCTATTAGAAAGGCCAATATTTAAAATCAAACAAACAGAAAACTACAGGTGCTAGAGAGTATATGGAGCAAAAAAAACATTTATTCACTGTTGGTGGGAATGTATAATGGTTCAGCCACTTTGGAGGACTGTTTGGCGTTTCTTAAGGAAATTAAATAGAGATCTGCCATGTGGTCCAGCAATTACACTGCTGGGTAATTGCTTCTTCTCAAACTCAGAAGATTTGAGAGCATGGATATCTGCATATCATCAGTTCATAGTGGCATTATTCACAAATGCCCAAAGATGGAAACGACCCAGTTTTCCATCAACCGATGAATGGGTAAATAAAGTGTGGTATATTCACAGCTGTAAGAAGAAATGAAGTTTTGAGGCATATGATAACATGGATCAACTTGGAGGACATTAGGTTGAGTGAAGCAAGCCAAACACAAAATGATAAATAGTGTATGATTTCACTAATATGAATTAAATATAATGAGCAAAGTCATGGAGTTAATAGCTAGAATATAGATCACCTGAAGATAGAAGGAGGGAAAAGAATGGAAAGCTGAGGCATAATTAGTGCAGAATCTGTAAAAATGTTGTTTGCAAATGTTTGGATATGGATAGAGGTGATCCTAGCACATTTTAATGATTTTAATTTCACAAATACATGAGTATGACAGTGTTTGAAAGGGAAAGTTTAAGGTTGTATATATAACTAGATGGGAAACTAAAAGATGAAAGCTGGATCTGTATAGCATAGCAAACTCTCTTGTGGACAGAGAGTATGGATAATAGTCCACATATAAGAATGTTTTTTTTTTCTGAATCAGAACAAATGAATGTTAATGTTACAAGATGTTAATAATAGGGTGATATTTGTTCAAAAATACAGCTAAAGCAAATTAGGGAATGTAGAGAATAGTAAAATATTTATATTCTTCCATGAATGGTAAAATAGAGAATAATGCTAAAGGAGAGAAATCAGACTCAATGTACTACATTTGACTTCATCTATACAAAAACATTTTTAGAGACATAAATGGATTAGAAGTTATGTAGAGTAGGAGAAGGACAAAGGGATTGAGAGATGAATACTAAGGGTTAGGCACTTTTTCCTTTTAGAGTAATGAAAATGCTCTAATATTGATTACAGTGATGAATACACAACTCTCATATTATACCAAAAACTATTGATTTTACAATATAGATGGGTTGTGTGGTTTGTGAATACAGTTCATTAAAATTTATTTTAAAAATCCCTAAAAGGTAAGTGTGAACTTGAACACGTTAAATATCTTCCTATAATTTGTAAAAAAAGAAATGAAAAAAATAATTAGATCGTGGATTTCAAGCCAACAATATTAATGATCCTAATAAATATAAATGGCCTAAACATGCCCAGTCAAAACCAGAGAAAGCCAGATTGAATAAAAAAGCAAAAACAACTCTAGGCAATATAAAAAGCTATTTTAATTTCAGGGCAAAAATAAGAAAGAATAAAAGGATGAAAAAAATATATACTTCGCTACCACCAAGCAAAAGAAATTGGAGATGACTAAATTAATATTGGACAAAGTAAATCCCAGAGCAAAGAATGCTACCTGAGACAAAACGGGATTATGTAGGACATGGCAAATTTAAATATTCATATCACTAATAGCAATATATCAAATATATAACATATAACTGACAAACTGCAAGTAGAAATCCACAATTATAGTTGTGGATTCAATACCTTTTTATTATTGATTAGCATAAAATGCACACAGGAAATCTAGAAAAATATATATAAAACCTACGTAAAACTATCAATTAAATTGACCTAATCAACACTTAGAGAACACTTGATCCAAACAATAGTAGTATAAACAATTCTATCAAATGTTTTACAAATAATTTATATTATAGACCATATTTTTAGCCATAATATAATTCATATCATACAATGTATAAACTCTAAACACATTAGATTTAAAATAGAAATAATAACAGGGAGACATC
>JAQZBX010081895.1:0-13607 GCA_029593785.1 Cabassous unicinctus | reverse complement strand
TCAAGCAATTTCTTTGAATGTTTGTTTGAACTCACCTGTGAAACAACCTGGTACTGGACTTTTCATTTCAGGAGTTGTTTGATGACTCTTTCAATCTCTTTTCCTGTGATTGGCTTGTTGAGGTCTTCTATTTCTTCTCAGGTCAGTGTAGATTGTTTTATGTTCCTAGGAATTTTTCCATTTCATTTACATTTTCTAGTTTTTTTGGCATACAGTTTTTCGAAGTATCCTCTTATGATCTCTTTCATTTCTGTAGGGTCGGTAGTAATGTTCCTGTTTTCATTTTTTATTTCATTTATTTACATTTTCTCTCTTTTTTTCTTTGTCAGTCAAGCTAAGGGCTTGTCGATTATGTTAATCTTTTTGAAGAATCAACTTTTGGTTTTGTTAATTCTATTTTTTTGTTCTCAATTTCATTTATTTCTGCTCTGATCTTTGTTATTTTATTCCTTTTCTTGCTTTGGGATTAGTTTGCTGTTTGTTTCTAGTTCCTTCAACTGTGTAGTTAGGCCATTGATTTTAGCTCTTTTTTCTGTTTTAATGTAAACATTGAGGGCTATAAATTTTCCTCTCAGCACTCCCTTTGTTGCATCCCATATGTTCTGATATGTTGTGTTCTCATTTTCATTCATCTTGAGATATTTATGGACTTCTCTCAAAATTTCTTCTTTGACCCACTGATTAAGAGTGTGCTCTTTAATCTCCATTTTTTGTGAATTTTCCCTTTTTCCTCTTCTTGTTGATTTCCAACTTTATCCCATTTATTCCAAAACATCGTGTTTCCTGGAAAAAGATCCATTAGCACTTGAAAAGAATGTATATCCTGCTGTTTTGGGGTGCAATGTTCTGTATATGTCTATTAGGTTTAGTCCATTTATCATAATATTTAAGCTTTATGTTTCTTTATTGATCCTTGCCCAGATGTTCTATCATATGCTGAGAGTGGTGTATTGAAGTCTCCAACTATTATGGTACGGATATCTTTTTATCCCCTCACTTTTGATAGTGTTTGCCTCATGTATCTTGGGACGTACTGGTTAGGTGCATATACATTTATGATTGTTATTTCTTTCTGGTGAATTGCCCCTTTTATTAATATATAATGCCCTTCCTTGTCTCTGATAACAGTTTTGCTTTTAAAATCTATTTCATCTGATATAAGTATAGCTACTCCACCTTTTTTGTTGTTGTTGTTACTGCATGTGTGGAATATCTTTTTCCAACCTTTCACATGCAAACTATGGTTATTCTTGAGTCTAAGGTGAGTCTATTGTAGACAGCATATACATGGCTCATATTTTCTTACCCATTTGGCCCATCTGTGCCTCTTAATTGGGAAGTTTAATCCATTTACATTCTATGCTATGGCTGCAAAGGCAGTTCTTATTTCATCTATTTTGACCTTTGGGTTTTATCTGTCATATTTTATTTTCACTCCTGTTTTCACACTTTCAGTTATTGTTACTGATACAATCTTCATTTCTAGGCTCCATTCCAAGCCTCTCTCTCCTGGCTTTTTTTTTTTTTTTTTTTTTTTTTTTTTTTTTTTTTTTTTTAAGGTTGTAAGACTCCCTTTAGAATTTCCTCAAAGCCAGTCTATTTGGTTTTAAATTCTCTCAGTTTCTGTATCTCTGTGAATATTCTAAACCTGGCCTCATTTTTGAAGGACAGTCTTGCCAGATATAAGATTCTTGGCTGACAGTCTTTCTCCTGCAGTACCTTAAATATATCATACTACTGCCTTCTTGCCTCCATGGTTTCTGATGAGAAATCAGCATTTAATCTTAATGTATATCCCTTATATGTTATGCATCACTTTTCTGTTGCTGCTTTCAGAATTCTCTCTTTGTCTTTGGCATTTGACATTCTCATTAGTACGTGTATTGGAGTTCATCTATGCAGATTTATTCAGATGGGAGTATGTTGTGCTTCTTGGACATGGATAATTACATCCTTTAATAGGGCTGGGAAATTTTCTACCATTTTTCTTCATATATTCTTTCTGCCCCTTTTCCCTTCTTTTCTTCTGGGATACCCATGACATGTATGTTTGCATGTCTCTTGCTGTCATTTAGTTCCCTGAGGCCCTGTTCAATTTTTTCCATTCTCTTCTTCACTGTTCTTTTATTTGTTTGTTTTTGGAGACTATATCATTGCAAGATCATACAAAAACAGTTCCAATATTCTATGTTCTATTTATTCTGTTCTTTCCTCTCACTCCCCTTGGAAACTACGGTAACCACTAAGTTTCAATTTTTGAAGAATAATGTTCATAGTTACATCCAATAATATTAAGGGCTTGATACATTGGTCTCTTTTCTTTTATTAGGCACTGCCTATGTTTTCTAGAGATTCTTGCCCCTTTAATTGAGAACATAGCAGGACTTCAGAGGATGGGAGTTTAATATTTTCTTGCTTATTGTGTGGGTCTCCACCAACTGAGATAATGCACTATGACAAGATGAACACTTTCATATTCCATAGAAGCATGTCCCAGGTGTGCTCTATCCCATATATTCCCTCCACCCCTCATCCCTCCTACAGTAATCCTCCCCTGCCATACTTGCCAAAAGAACATTCCCACCATTGTAGTTTTAACCACAGACCTACAAATCCTCAGAGTTTACCTGCTCCTTCCTCCAGCCCTCCCCCGAGTTCCATGGATAGTCCTATCCAACTCCCCTACACTACTCCCTCTCACATTCCAACACCATTGAAAGCAATCACATCACTGCACCACTATCACCCCATCCACTGACAAACCACACCCTTCCTCCTTATCATAGATTTTTCCCATACAAACATTGGCTCACTACCCTCTACTCCCTTTCCGGCTCCTGAGAACCTATCTTACAGACTCCAGCTCTGTGAGTCTGCTCAATTTTCTTAAGTCATATCAGTGAGGTCATGTAATAGTTGTCCTTCAGTGACTGGTTCAACATAATGTCTTCAATATTCAACCATGTTGTCCTACGTGTTAATACTACATTCCTTCTCACAGCTGAGTAATATTCCATTGTATATATATACCACAAATTGTTTATCCATTCACCTGTTGATGGACATTTGGATTATTTCCAAGTCTTGGCAATAGTGAATAATGCTGCTATGAACATTGCTATGCATCATGACCCTGCTTTCAATTCTTCTGGGTATATACCCAGCAGTGGGATTGATGGATCACATGGCAGTTCTATAGTTAGCTTCCTGAGCAACCACCAAACTATCCTCCACAGTGGCTGCACCATTCTACATTCCCACCAAGAGTGCATAAGGGTTATCATTCCTCCACATCCTCTCCTACACTTGGAGTCCTGTTTTTTTAACAGACACCAGTCTAATGTATGTAAAATGATATCTCATTTTTTTTTGATTTGCATTTTCCTAATAGCTAGTGATGTAGAGCATCTTTTCACGTGTTTTTTAGCCGTTTGTATTTCTTCCTTGGAGAAGTGTCTTTTCAGGTCACTTGCCTATTTTTTAATTGGGTTATTTGTCTTTTTATTTCCGAGGTGTAGGATTTCTTTATATATGCTGGATAGTAGACTCCTATCAGATATATGGTTACCAAATATTTTCTCTCATTGAGTAGGCTGCCTTTTAACTTTCTTGACAAATGCCTTTGAGGTGTGAAAGTTTTTAATTTTGAAGAGGTCCTATTTATCTCTTTTCTCTTTCATTGCTTGTGCTTTGGATATAAAGTTCATAAAACCGTTTCCTAATACAAGAACCTGTAAATGCTTCCCTACATTATCTTCCAAGATCTTTATGGTCTTGGCTTTTATATTTAGATATTTGTTCCATCTTGAGTTAATTTTGGTATAAGGTAAGAGATGGTGTTCCTCTCTCATTCTTTCAAATATGAATATCCATTCTCCAAGCACCATTTGTTTTATGTGGTGGATCTCTTTTCTCTTGTTGTTTTCTGTATTCTCTCTTGGTCTTGAGCTTTGAAAATTTGACAAGTGTATGTCTTGGTGTAGGCCTGTTAGTATTTATACTGTTTGGAGTGTACTGCACTTCCTAGACATGTACATCCATGTCCTTCAAAAGAGTTGGGAAAATTTCAGCCATTATTTCCTCCAACACTCCTGCTGTCCCCCTTTCCCTTCTCTTTTTCCTCTGGGATGCCTATAATGCATGTTTGTGCATTTCATGTTGCCATTCCATTTCCTGAGTTCCTTCTGAATTTATTCATTCTTTTTATGTATCTGTTCTACTAGCTGTCTCATTTCTCGTGTACTATCTTCGACGTTACTAATTCTTTCCTCTGCCTGTTTAAATTTGCTGCTATGTGCTTCCAGTGTATTTTTGATTTCTTGCATTTTGCCATTCATCACCATTAAATCCATTAACTTTTTACATATGTTTACAATTTCTTCAGTATTCCCCCTCAACATCTTTTTAATATCCTTTATCTCTTCTTTCACTTCATTTGCTTGATTCATAATATTTGTTTGGACATCCTTGATTAACTGTTCCACATTCTGCATCTCCTTCTGTTTTTCAGTTTGTTCATTAGCCTGGGCCATGTCTTCCTGTTTCTTAATGTGGCTTGTAATTTTTGTTGGTGTCTAGGCATCTGTTTATTTTGATGGGCTTATTCAGATGGTTAACTTTTCTTTCTACTCTAGGGTTTTATTTTCTCTTGGTTATGGTAAGGTTCCCTTTTGACACTGTTTCCACTTATTCTAATTTCTTGTAGTCTTCTGCATTCTCTTGAAAACATATTAAGACCATAGGAAAGGAAAGAGAGAAGAATAGAAAAAGAATAATGGTAATAATAAAAAAGATAGAAATGTAACCATAAAAGAGACTGGAAAAGAAATAAGTAATAAGAATGAAATATCATAAAAGATATGAAGGAATAAGAATTAAAAAGGTGGAATACAAAAAATGAAACAAGAAAGAAAGAGAATAAAATGGAAGACCAGAAAGATGAGAAGAAAGAAAAAAAACATGAAAATCAAAGTAGAAAAGGTGGAATGAAAGAGAAGCAGTGGAAGAGGGAAAAATTAAATAAAGAAAAAAAATAAAGAAATTTAGGAGAAAAAGTAAGGAAAAGGAACAAAAGGAAACAAAGAAAGAGAAAAAACAACATACAACAAAAGAAAAAACAACCTGGTAAAATAAGCTTCCCTCTTAAGCCAGTAGGAACAATCTCAGGCTGCCAGTGCTCATCAGTCAATCACCCTGCAGGCTGCCCTCTACAGGTAAGGTACCTGGTTTTAGTGAAAACAATTAAGAATAAAAATAAAATAAAATAAAAAAAACAACAGATTGAAAAGTCTAAAACAAAAAAAAAAAATCTCAGCCTATAAGTCCCCTGTCATAAGGTGTCAACTGGGTGCCAGACAGCCTTGTGCATTACTCTCTTAGAAGGTAATGGGAATTGTGCAAGGGACTTAGTATTTTAGAGGCAGGTGTTCCTACACTGAGATACACCACTTCCACGGGTTAGGTAGGCTTCTGAAAGCTTATCTGGCTCTCCCTGCTCCCTTTCCTTCGGGGGAGTTGGGTTTCTAACAGTTTACTGGCTATCTTTCCTGGCTCCTTCTCTCTGGGCTGGTTAGATGCCTGTCTCTGCCTACTCCATGGCTAACTTAGTACCTCTTTCTCTCAAGGGAGTTGGGTGTGACAGCCTGCCTGATCCAACTCCCCTTCCCATCTTCCTGGGGCCGCTTCAGTGATGGCTGGGGGCTCTTTTGAAATTCAAAGGGGACTTAGCTGGCCAAACTCACTGAAGAGAAACCACTCTCTACCCTCTGTCAGACCCCTCTTCCTCTCCAGTGAGAATAATCTTTCTCCACTCAGTTCGTTGCAATGAGTTAAGGGTTTTACCTAGGTTATTCATCTTGAGCATTGGGTATATGTGCCATTCGCAGCCACAGGCACGAATAATTCATGGTTTTCATTTGGTTTCCATGTCCCTCTATCCCTCTCCCTTCTAGATGATGCACAGCACTCTCCTGGTCTGCAGATCCCCACAGCAGCTCCCTTGGATAGCTTTTTGTCCTTCCTCCATTGTTTTTGTGAGAGAGTTGTGCTCTGCCTACCTACTTCAATGCCATCTTCCTGAAAGTCATTTTATGATGTTTTATGTTGTTTCTTTGGATGAGCTATAATTTCTTATTTCCTTTTCAGCTTTTACTCTTTTGTTGCACACTATATGTTTTAATATTTTATTGTATTAACTCTGGAATTTAGTCCCTGAGCTGTCTACTCCTTAGGTTTGTATCCAGATAGTTTTATGACAAAGATTTCTTTGAGTGCCAGTTGCTAACAACAAACAAATCAAAGCAAAAACCACCTTTCACAGTCTTTGCAGATTATCTCTGTGTTGGCTGGTGCTCTTCTTCAGATTTTAGCCCACCTATTGAGAAGTTCAGGCCAAAACAAAAATGTGGGGACCTGTTTGTTTTTTCTGAGCATGCCTCTTGTCCTGGGCATGTACTTATGGTTTAGAAATTTCACCATTTACTGGCTTCTGAATGCCCCTGTACTTCTTATAGGATAGACTTTCCCCTCTATGGTGTTTTACTGTTTGTCTTCAAGCCAATATCCTTGACACCTTTGGTACGATTGTTTTTATACTGCTTTTGCTCTCCATAAGCTGCTTCTGCCTGAAGGGCAAGTTGTAGAAAGGGAAGCCAGAGAGGAATGTCCTGTTTCTGCCCTTCAGGCTGCCACCCAATAGCTTGGTATGAACACAAGAGCACCCCAGTATACACATAAGGTTTACTTCACTTTCTCCAGAACAGGATCTGAGATCCACTGATAGAGAACAAGCTGTCTCCACATTGTGCAGTGGAGAGGGGGTGGAATGGACCAGAAATGGCATCACAAGCTTCTCCTACCACTATTATATTGTTTTTTCTGATCCACATCTCACCCAGATACTGCAACTGTTTTCCAGAGCTCTGCGGGGTTTTTCCAGTTTTTGCTAGTTGCTAGTTGTTCAAAGATTATGTGGGGGAGCAGAACTCTGGAGCATCTTACACCACAACCTCTTTGTTGACCGGAAATGATGCTGAATATTTGAGGCAGAACTTCTTCTCTAGGAAACTTGAGTTATTTCCTATTAAGGCTTTTCAAATGATTGGATGAGGCTTGCACACATTATTAAGGGTTATATTGTTTACTTAGAGTCAATTGACTGTAGATGTTAACCACATCTACAAAATGCCTTCACTGCAACACATAAATTACTGTTTGGTTATATAACTAGGTACTTTAGCCTAGCAAGGTGACACATAAAACTAGCCATCACAGTGAGTTAAGTTTATTTACATTAAGAAACAGCCAGAAAGATAAATAAGAGAAACCATAATGAAAAAGGTCTTCTTTCAGACTTATGAGGAACTTTCTGTCATTAGAGTGGGCAGATGTGGATGTCCTGTCTGTGCTTTAAAGTTAAACAATATCCTTTTGGGATTTCTGAGGTTCTGGTGTTCTCTGAATAAGTAAAATAGGCATAACTGCAACCTTTCTTCCAGGTCACATTTTTCCTGTATATTTCAAATGGGTCATATTTGCTTTTTAATGAAGATGGAAAATGACCTGTCATGAGTGTTTAGTGAAGCAGATTATCAAGTGGAAGAAAATGTGGGTATAGACTTTGTGCTAGTCAGAAGGTCTGCATTTGGAACATACCTCTTTTTCCTCTGGATAACTTAATCTCTATGAGACAGTTTTCTCATCTTGAAAATGGGAGTGTTAGAACTACTCATTTCATGTGATTTATTGTGAGGACCAAATGGAGTAACAGAGGTGGAAGTACTTTGTCAGGTGTAAGGGGACAGATGCAAGTCACTGTGTTTTGAATGGAGATTATTATGGACATTCCAAGCCTGCACATCACCAGCCCACTTCAGCCCAGGAAGGACATACTGAAATGTTGTTTGTTTAATTATCTGTTCTGTTTCCTCCCACAGGCCAGTGGCAGGTGATTGGACCAAACAAGCCTGTTCAGGCCTTGGTTGGGGAGGACACAGTATTCTCTTGCTTCCTTTCTCCTGGGACAAGTGCAGAGGGCATGGAAGTTCGGTTCTTCAGGAATCAGTTCTCTACTGTGGTCCACCTCTACAGGAATGGGAAAGACCTGGAAGATATGCAGAAGCCAATCTATCTAGGGAGAACTGATCTCCTGAAGGACTCCATTGTGAATGGGCATGTCTCCCTGAGGCTGAAGAACATAACTTTATTGGATGCTGGCCTGTACGGGTGCTGGTTCAGTTCTCAGACTTATTACCAGGAGGCCATCTGGAAGCTCCAGGTGTTAGGTTAGTTGTTTATTTGAGAGTACTCTAAATTCAGTTGTACTGTAGAGTCATCCTGGACTTTTTGAATAGTTTCTAAATAAGGAGATTATTTAAAAATGTTAGATCATTAAGTCAGAAGACAGCTTTCCACACTATTTTTAGTTCATTCTGTTTTGGTGCATAGTTCTCTGTTATTTTATCACATGGGTGGATTCATATAAGTACCACAACATCAAGATAACCACCAACCCCTGGCAAGCACTAATCTGGTCTCCATTTCCATATTTTGTCTTCCAATAATGTTATATAAGTTGAAATATACAATATGTGATTTTGCAGGGGAGGGGTGGTTTAAAAATGTTTATTGTGGAAATGTATATACAACATAAAATTTCCCATATTATCCACTTTCATGTATACAATTCAGTGGTATTAATTACATTTCCAAGGGTTCATCACCACCATCCCTTACTAAAACTTTTGTTACCCCAAACAAAAACAGTGTATCAATTAAACATTAACTACTCATTCCCATCCCCACATCTTCTATGGAAATATGTATTTTGATGGCTAAACCTATGAATTTGCATTTTCTAATTATCTCACATAAGTGAGATCATACAATATTTATCCTTTTGTGTCTGCTTATTTCACTCAAAAGGATGTCTTCAAGTTTCATTCATATAGGATATGTATCAGTTTCAGAATTTAATTTTTTTTATGTCTGAATAATATTCCATTGTACATATATACCACATTTTGTTTATCCATTCATTTGTTGATGGACACTTGGATTTCTTCCATCTTTTGATATTTGTGATGAATGCTGCTGTGGACATCAGTGTGCAAATATCTGTTCAAGTCCATGCTTTCAATTCTTTTGGGTATATACTAGGAAATGGGATTGCTGAGACATATGGTAATTCTATACTTAACTTTCTGAGGAACTACCAAACTGTCTTCCACAGAAGCTGTACCATTTTACATTGCCACCAGCAATGAATGAGTGTTCTTATTTCACTGCATCCTCTGTAACACTAGCAGTATTTTGTTTTTTAAAATAGTATACATCCATACGAATTTGATGCTTGGTTTTCCATTTCTGCGAAAAAGTTTGTGAGAATTTGTTTGATATAGTGTTGAATCTGTTAACTGCTTTGGGTAGAATTGACATCATAACAATATTTAGTCTTATAATCCATAAACATGGAATATATGCCCATTTTTTTCCATGTAAAAGTCCTTTATAGCCTTGGTTAAATTTATTCCTAGATATTTGATTATTTTAGTTGCTTTTGAAAATGTTTTTTTTTCTTGATATCTTCTTCAGATTATTACTGGTATATAGGAACACTATTGAATTTTGCATGTTGATCTTATACCCCACTACTTTGTTGATCAATTTATTAGTTCTAGTAAGTTTGTTGAGGATTTTACAGGATTTTCTATATATAGGATCATGTCACTTGTAAATTGAGATAGTTTTACTACTTTGTTTCCAATTTGGATGCTTTTTATTTCTTTTCTTTTCTTTTTTTTTTCCCTAATTGCTTTGGCTAGAACTTCCAGTACAACGTTGAATAACAATGGAGGCAGCTGGCTGTCTTTTCCTGATCTTAGAGGGAGAACTCTCAGTCTTTCATCATTGAGTATGACGTTAACAGTGAATTTTTTATATATGCCTTATATCATGTTAAGGATGTTTCCTTCTATTCATAGATTTCTAAATGCTTTTACCAAGAATGGGTACTGAATTTTGTCAAATTCTTTTCTGCATCAATTGAGATGATCATGTGTTTTTGTCCATTCATTCTATTAATGTGCTGGAATGCATTAATTGGTTTTCTTATGTTGAACCACCCTTGCATATCTGGTATAAATCCCCTTTGTTCATGATATATAATTCTTGTAATGAGTTATTGGAATCAGTTTGCTAGTATTTTCTTGAGGATATTTGCACCCATATTCATAAGGGATCTTGGTGTGTAGTTTTATTTTCTTGTGTATCTTCACAAGCTTTAGTATTAGGGGAATTTTGGCTTCATTGAATAAGTTAGGAAAATTCCCTGCTCTTCAATTATTTGGAAGGAATGGTATTGGTGGTATTAATTCTTCCCGGAATGTTTAGTACATTTCCTTTTTTGTTGTTGTTGCTGTTGTTGGGAGATTTTGTTTACTGATTCAACGTCTTTATTTGTGATTGGTGTGTTGAGATCTACTTCTTTCTGTGTCAATGTAGGTAGTTTGTGTGTTTCTAGGAAATTTGTCCATTTCATTTATGTTATCTAGTTTGTTGGCATACATTTGTTCATAATAATTTTTATTTCTGTGGAGTCGGTAGTAATGTCCTTCTTTTCGTATTTTATTTTAGTAATTTGCATGTTCTTTGTTTTTCTGTCCGTCTAGCTAAAGATTTTCAGCTTTATTGATCTTTTCAAAGAAGCAACTTTCAGTTTTTTTTATTCTCTGTATTGTATTTTATTTATATATCATTTATGTGCACTCTAATCTTAATTTTCTTCCTTCTGCTTGCTTTGAGTTTAGTTTAATCTTCTTTTAATAGATCTTCTAGTTGTGAAGCTAGGTCTCTCAGCTGATATCTTTCTTCTTTTGTAATGTAAGTGTTTAAAACTATATATGTCCCTGTCAGCACTGCCTTTGCTGCATCCCATAAGTTTTGGCATGTTGTGTTTTCATTTTCATTCTAAAGATATTTACTAATTTCCCTTGAGATTTGTTCTTTGACCCATTGGTTGTTCAAAAGTGTGTTGTTTAATTTCCACATATATGTGAATTTTCCATTTCTCCCTCTGTTACTGATTTCTAGCTTCATTCCATTGTGGTTGGTGGAGATACATTGTATGATTTCAATATAATTATATCTATTGAGACTTGTTTTGTGACCTAACATATGATATGTCCTGGAGAATGACTTTTGTGCACCAGAGAAGATTGTGTATTCTTCTGCTGTTTGGTAAAGTGTTCTTTATGTTTACTAAGTCTAGTTGATTTGTAGTTATCATTCAAGTCTTCTATTTCTTTATTGTTCACCTGTCTAGATGTTCTATCTGTTATTGAAAATGGTGTGTTGAAGACTCCTATTATTAATTTCTCCCTTCAACTCTGTCAATATTTGCTAAATATATTTTGTGCTGTGCCATTAAGTACATATATATTTATAAATGTTAAGTCTTGTTGAATTGACCCCTTTAGACTATACAGTGACATTTATTGTCCCTTGAGCAGTTTTTGACTAAAAGACTGTTTTATCTGGTATTTGTATAGTATATTTTCCATCCTTTCACTATCAACCACTTGTATATTTGCATTTAAGTTGAGGATCTTTTAAACAGCATAGTTTATCATGCTTTTTGTAAAAAATCCATTCTGCCAGTCTATACCTATTGGCTGAAGAGTTTAATCCACTTACATATAATGTAACTACTGACAATTCAGGACTTTCTTCTGCCATTTTGCTATTTCATCTATTTTTGCCCCTCAGTTCTTCCATTAATGCCTACTTTCAAATTTATTTGATTTTTCATAGTCTACTGTTTTGAGTCCCTTCTCATTTTCTTCTGTACATATTCTTTTCAGTTGTTTTCTATTGATTATTCTGGGGCTTAAATTTAATATTTTAAATATATAATCATCACATTTGATTTGCTACCAACTTAAATTCAAGAGCATGCACAAATGTTGTTCCTATACCTCCATTACCCAACTTTTTATTGGACTTGTTACAAGTTGTATCTTTATATACTGTATGTCCAAAACTGCGTTTACATTTTGGAACCTGTGAGAAGTAATAAAGGGAGTTACACAGCAAAAATATATAATACAATAGTACTGGCATTTATAATTACCCATATGATTTCCTTAACAGAGGTCTTTTTTTTCCTTATGCCATGTTGATACACTGTCCAGTGTATTTCCCTTTTAATGAGAAGAAATCCTTTTAGCATTGCTTATAGGGTAGATCTAGAGGTGATGAACTATTCAGCTTTTGTTTATCTGTGAATGTCTTATATTTTCCTTCATTTTGAAAGACAGTCTCACTGATATAAAATTCTTGGTTGGCAATTGTTTTCTTATGGCACTTTAAATATTTCGTACCACTGTTTCCGTGGTTTCTGATGAGAAATCAGCATTTAATCTTATTGGCACTCCTCTGTACATAACACGTTGCTTTCCTCTTGAAACTTTTGTGAATCTTTCTTTGTGCTTGGCAATTGATAGTTTGATCAATATGTTTTTGGGCATGGTTCTCTTCCAGTTATCCTGTTTGGGGTTTGTTGGGATTCCTGAATGTGTATATTCAGGTCTTTCATTATATTTGGGACATTTTCTGCCATTATTACTTTTAATAATCCTTCAATCCTTTCTCTCCTTCTGAGAATCCCATCATGTGTATATTTGTATGCTTGATGGTGTCCCACAGTTCTCTTAAATTTTGTTCTCTTTTTCTCATTCTAATTTCTTTTTGCTCCCTCTCTTAATCATTTAAATTTTCTTATCTTTGAGTTCACTGATTATTTCTTCTGCCCGTTCCAATCTGCTGTTGAAGCCCTCTAAGAATTTTTTTCATTTTGTGTATATTATCTTCTGTGGTGTAACTGACTGATCCTTTCCTCATTTCCATTTGTTTATTTTTAAAATACTTTATGATTACCCTGATGATTGTACTAAACAAGCTAGATCTACAATCTACTATTGCGTCTCTTTTTTTTTGTCACACTATCCTTTTTTTCTATTTTGCATGTCTATTGAAAGGAAATATTATTTTTATTCAATTGTATTATAATTCTTATAAGAAATAAAGAGTTAGGGTTATATACTGAAGATACAATATTATTGGGTTTTGCATTTAACTATGTAATTACTATCACTGAAGAGATTCATTGCTTCATACTGTTCCAAGCCACTCTTTCCTGCACTTTCTTTCCAACCTGAAGAACTCCCTTTAATATTTCATACAGGGCAGTTCTTTTCTTGACGAATGCTTTCAGTTTTTGTTTATCTGTGAATGTCTTAATCTTTCCCTCATTTTTGAAGGACAGTCTTGCTGGATAAAGAATTTGTTTTTCTCTTTCGATACCTTAAATATGTCATACAACTGCTTTCTTTTCCCATGGTTTCTGGTGAAAAATTGACACTTAATCTTACTGAGGATCTCTTGTATGTGACAAATCACTTTTCTTTTGCTGCTTTCAGAATTCTCACTTTATCTTTGTCATTGCTATTAGTATGTGTCTTGCAATAAATCTATTAGGATTTATTCTGTATGGAGTATGGTGCACTTCTTGGAAATGTATATTTATCTCTTTCATAAGGGTTGGGAAATTT
>JAQZBX010081894.1:0-13610 GCA_029593785.1 Cabassous unicinctus | reverse complement strand
AAAAAAAAAAAAAAAAAAGGCATATCTTTAAAATTAAAGTACACCTGATTTGTGTAGAGTATATGCTGAACATAGATGAAAATGCTGGCTTTGGTTTAGAGGCTAAGGTTATAAATCTGATGGGAGAACACTGTAGGACTTTATGGTTGATTTAATGTAAGCAAAATATGCTTATTTGCAGATCCTCTGTATGAAAGTCTGTGGTCTATATATAATCATGTAATACAAACCTTTAGTCTTTTTTTAAGTTGAATTTTACATTTAAATAGATTTTTGTATATTCTTGATATGGAGGAAAGCATTATGCTTTTAAAATGCATATGCTTACTAAAGTTACTTTTTTAATAGGCCATAGTTAGGCAATCACTATGGCCCCAGAATGAAAATCATTAGGATGTATGGTTTTGTTTTTAGGTTTTTTGTTTGTTTGTTTGTTTTGTTTTTTTGAGGTACTGGAGCCGGGGATTAAACCTGGGACCTCATATGTGAGAAGCCGGCGCTCAACCACTGAGCCACATCAGCTCCCCTGAGTTGGTTTTTTCATTTGTTCTGCTTGTTGTTTGTGGGTTTTTTTTTTTTTTTTTTTAAAAGAGGCACTGGGAACTGAACCCGGACCTCCCATGTGGGAAGCAGGCACTCAACTGCTTGAGCCACATCCACTCCCAAGGACATGGTTTTGACAATCACAAACTACAGAATTAACTGCATGCCCAATCTGGCAGAGTGCATAGAAATTAATAATAATAATAACAGCATCAACAACAATTTAATTAGAAGCTAGTTGTATTGGTCCATATTGATCATGCATTTCAAGCAAAAGAAGTGATTGAAACACACAATTTTCATCCATTTAGCATTCAGTCTATATAAAATCGTCATTGTGACGCACAAGGTCCCATTGGGTCTGACCTCTCCATACTTTCCCAATTCTCATCATGCATCAGTATCATCTTTCCTCTCTTACCTCCAGCCATAATGGCCTTTGCTCAGTTCTCTGTGCACTATATGCATTTTGCTCTTCAGAGACTTTAAGCACACTCTGTCTGCCATCTTCTTCCTCCCATGCTCACCTCACTAACTCCTTCTTGTCTTCCACATCTAATCTCAGCAGTCACTTACTGAAATCTTCCTTTACTCTCCAGACTTGGCCAGGTCCTGCTCTTCTCTCATGGTGTTTCATGTGTTACTTCCCAGCACTCATTTTTATGATTATTCATGTCTGACTCTCCCACAAAATAAGTTCCTTGACAGTAGAGACTATATATATTTTTCTCTTTTATTTTATCCCTAATATCTATTAAGGTGCCTGCATATGATAGGCAATCCATACATGTTTATTAAATAAAGAACTAAATATTTAGCTTCTAAACAGCAGAAACTCCATAAATTTCCCAGCTCACAGGCAAATTTATTTATTCGTTACCTCTAATAAATCCAGTTGCTAAAAATCATTACATAGTATTTATCTTGTTGGACATGTTGAACCAGTAATATGAAATGAATAGTAGAAGGGAAATGATGAAGTTTTTGTTTAAGACAACTTTTTTTTATTTTTTATTTTATCTTTTTAAAGATTTATTTTTACTTATTTATTTATCCTTCCCTTGCTGCTTGTGCTCACTGTGTCCATTTGCTGTGCATTTTGTCTGCTTGTCTCCCTTTCTTGGGCCATCTTGCCATGACAGCTCACCGCGCCACGTGGGCCGTCAGCGGCTGGCTTGCCTTCACCAGGAGGCCCCAGGAATTAAACCTGGAGCCTCCCATATGGTAAACGGGAGCCCTACCAATTGAGCCACAGCCGCTTCCCAACAACTATTTTTTTAAAGACACATTTATTCAGTGTCATGATCAGATGACTACATATAGCAATCCAACAGCATAGGTGCAAAAAAAAAAAAACAAAACCTACATTAAAACCCTTTGTTGGAATGCTTTACGTTTTCCACAGAGCAGAAACTAAACCTGTTATACAGTTAGTCACAAATACAGTCCTTGTTTTTTTGCCCATATCCATGAGTATTGTCTAAAACATGTCTTCTTTATAGCAGCTAGGCCCTGCCACCACTGTGCTTGGCTAAGTTCACAAATCTATTGTAAACTGTAGCTTCTCTGTCACTTTTCTGGCTCTCTCCTGCTAAACTTTGTTTCCTTGCAATAATTAAAACCTTCTGCCACTGCCGTAGCTACTGCTGCTGCTGGAACCACCATAGCCACCTTGGTTTAATGGTTTTACAAAGTATTGGCCTCTATCTCCATAAGGGCCAGAGCCTCTGCCTCCAAAGTTTCCTCCCTTCATGGGTGCAAAATTTGAAGACCAATTGTTGTAATTGCCAAAATCATTGTGGCTTCCACCACCTCCAAAATTTCTTCCATCATTACTAAAGTCATTAAAGCCATCCCCAGTGCCACTATATTCACCACCATCTCAGCTGCCACCAAAGCCACCATGACCACTGAAGTTTCCTCCACCACCAAAGTTGTCATTCCCACCAAAACCACCTCCACAACCATCACCGAAGTTTCCAGAACCACTTGGACCTCTTTGGCTGGATGAAGCACTGGCCATCTCTTGTTCAGACAGAGCTTTCCTCAATTCACAGTTGTGGCCATTCACAGTATGGTATTTCTGAATGACAATCTTATCCACAGATCATGGTCATCAAAGATTACAAAAGCAAAGTCTCTCTTCTTGCCACTGCCTTGGTCAGTCATGATTTCAATTACTTCAACTTTTCCATACTGCTCAAAATAATCTCTTAAGTGATGCTCTTCAGTATCTTCTTTAATACTACCAACAAAGATCTTCTTCACAGTTAAGTGGGTACCTGGTCTTTGAGAGTGTTCTCTTGAGATAGCCCTCTTTGGTTCCACAACTCTTCCATCCCCTTTGTGTGGCCTTGCACTCATGGGTGCATCCACTTCCTCCACAGTGGCATACATGACAAACTCAAAGTCTCTGGAGTGCTTGGTGTTTGGATCTCTCATTACCACACAGTCCGTGAGTGTTCCGCATTGCTCAGATTGGCTCCTTAGACTCTCATCAGTTGTTTCAAAGCTTAACCCTCCGATGAAGAGCTTCCACAGCTCTTCAGGCTTTTTAGGAGACTCTGACTTAGACAGGACGGCAGTGGGAAGAAAGACTTCAACATTGCTTCCTCAGTGGCGTCCATGGGAGAAAAGAGTAAGCTAAGGATCCTATCTCTCAAGGGAACTTTTTTTTTTTACTTAAAATATCACACATTTATTATCTTACAGTTTTCCTTGCAAAATCCAACATGGGTCTCACTGGGCTAAAACAAGATGTTGGCAAGGCTGCATTCCTTTCAGGAGGTTCTTGGGAGAATCTCCTTTCTTGCCTTTTCCATTTTCTAGAGGTCATCTGCTTTCCTTGGTTTGTGGCCCTCTTCTTCCATCTTCACAGCCAGCAATGGCCAGTCAAATCCTACCCATACCACATCACTCTGACTCTACTTGCAGCTGCACATCCTTTTTATCTTTATCTGACTCTTCTTCTACCTCCCTCTTCCACTTTTAAGGACCATTGTGCTTATTTTGGGCTCAAGGGAGCATTTTTACTCAATTTTTAAAGCACATAAGGACAAGCTACTTCATAGAAATTTACTGATTCTCATCTCTGTTACCTTGTGGTGGATGAGTATTCCTACATATAACCTGAGGATAAAGTTGCCCAAGTAAGTGTTTCAACTCAAGTGTGAGAGAGACATTTGATTGATTAATTAATTAATTAATTAATGGGGTGGGGTGTAAACCATCTGTCTGAAGCCCTAGCAATGATTTTTTAAAAGCATCTTGCACTTTTATTTGTATGAAATTCAGCGTTCCGGGAAGTGGCTGTGGCTCAATTGGTTGGGCTCCCGTTTACCATATGGGAGGCCCCGGGTTCAACTCCCAGGGCCTCCTGGTAAAGGCAAGTCGGCCCACATGGCGTGGTGAGCTGACAGCCCGTGCGGCGCAGTGAGCTGGCGCAGCAAGATGACCCAACAAAATGGAGACAAACAGATACAGAAAAATGCAAAGCAAGTGGACACAGTGAGCACAAGCAGCAAGGGAGGGATAAATAAATAAATCTTTTAAAAAATTTAAAAAAATTTTTTTTCAGCGTTCCCATAGCAGCCAGCAATAAGAACCTGTCAATACCTGGTTTCCTTCCTAAGGTCTGCTCCTGAATTTTATTATACTGTGGATCCATTGTGGTCAGAGTAAAGTTAAAATCAGATCCCCAATTTATGGGTTTGCTCTAGTTTTCAGGCCCCACCAGCCATGCTGATGCATGATCTCCTTCAGAGAAAGGAGTGGTGATAATACAGCTTGTGCTCCATGTTAAAACATAAAAATTTAAGGAAGAGAGTCTTTCTAGATTATGGAATTTTTTTTTACTGTCATATATGGAACAAAGTTGGGAAACACTTCAGCTAAGCCCAGTCTCTTATGATTTGAGAAAAAAAATAAATAAATAAGGGGAGGCAGTGTGGTGAGGCAAGAATTGCCTGGAATTATGAGATCTAATTCAATCCATATGTCCATTTCTTAATAGCTGGGTCAAGTACATTTCTTATCTCTCTGAGCTTTACTTCCTTCATGTATAAAATGGGGAATAAAGAAAATATTTCACTGTGTTCTTTCTTTTTAAATATCTAATAACACCTACCATTTATTGATTCCTGTACTAGATCCATTTACCTGTAGATTGCATCTAAACTTCCTGTAATATGGTATTAACAGAATTATCTTCCAGTGAGGCTTAAAGAGCCTAAGGTCACAGAGAATAGTTTTCCAAACTTTTAGTCTTTTACTAATTGACATAAAATTGTGGGACATTTTGCAATGTGACAAATATCTCAAATTCTCTTCTTTGGATTATGAATGGCATAAAATCACAAAACAATGTGGTGCTTTTAATATAACATCAAGCATGGTACTTAGGAACCTGGGTAAAAGCTGATCTCTCTCCCACCATGTGAATTTGAGGTAATAGTGAAATCTTTTTTTCTTTAAAAAGGTTTCAAAGCTTCTGCCAGAGAGATTTGCAGAGCAGCTAATTCGAGTATACTGTAAGAAGACAGATAAAAAGAGTTTGTTTGCTGCACGACAACATTTTGTTCAGTGGTGTTTAAACAAAAATTTCACCAAGCCACGGGTAGGTAGCTTATTATTTACATACTTTGCACAATTTTTTTAAATTTATAAGTAAAAACCAAAAAAAACCTCTAAAAAGTTCTCATTTAAAGGTTATAGTTTAAATGGTTATGGTTTGGAAAATAAAGTATTTCAATCTAAGCTTTCCTTTTAAAATGTCTGAATTTGTGTCAACCAGTGATTTCTTCCTACACCTGTTGGGAGTGGGTTCCTGTTGTTTTTTTTTTTTTTAATCATTATTGTCCTAATAACAAAAGATGAAATTGGTGAGCATATGAATAGTGCTCTATGATCTTCTCACCAGTCATCCCCTCCAGTTCTCCCAGTGACCCTGGGAGGTGGCTCATAATGTCCCCATCTTTCAGAGAAGATTATTCAAGTTGAGCAGCTAACTTATTTAAGACCACATACAAATGATCATAAATTTTCTAACTTATCATTTCTAACTCAGTGTTCCCAAACCTGGTTATTGTGGTGTATTAGTAAACTATTTAAATTCTCTACTAATAAGAGAGTAGAGGGAAGAGGAGCCAGGAAGTCAGTAATTGCCAACCCTGTAGTAAATGTTGTTAAAATGTATCTTATTACCACATTCAAATATATAATTCAGTGCTCTTGATTACATTCACAGTATTGTGCTATCATCATCAGAATCCATTACCAAAATTGTCCCATCATTCCAAATAGAAACTGTACAATTTAAGCATTAACTCCCTATTCCTTCCCTACCCCCACCGTCTCCCCAGGTAACCTATATTCTTCTGACTCTATGAGTTTGCTGATTCTAATTATTTCATATCAATGAGATCATACAATATTTATCCTTTTGTGTCTAGCTTATTTCACTCAATTTGATCTCTTCAGTTTCATCCATGTTGTAACATGTATCAGAACTTCATTCTGATGAACTGATGAAGAAGCAAAGCACAAGTGGCAGATAGATTAGAACTTGGAGAAACAGGAGACTAGTAAACTTCAGTCATGTGGTGATAGTTACCTTAAATTTAGCTGTATTCACTCATTGAAAAAGTATGTTTGCCAAGCCTGTGTTGTATGCAACAGTACCTAAGGCAGAATAGTTCCTGTTCCCACAGATCTCACTCTAGTTGGGGATAACAAACACAAGTACACAATAATTGCAGTAGCATGGTAAGTGCTTTGAGGGGGGTAGAATCTTAGAGAGAGCAAAAAGGAGGAGGATTGAAGCCAGACTTGCTTGGTAGGGCAAGGCTTCTTTAAAGAGGGACTCAGAAGCTGAGACCTGAAGGATACATGAGAAGGATTTAGCTGGGTAAAGGGTAAGGGGATGATTGGGGAGGTGTCAGAGGCACACTAGGGGTGGACCAGAAGGTGGAAAAGGACCAGGAGCACTTAGGGAAGGAGCACAGAGTGTGAGGGGGCTGGTGCTTTATGCATAGGCCTGTAAGCCAAGGGCCATAGGGAACCACTGAAGTGCTTTAAGGAGGGAAGGGACATTTTCAAGTTTGCATTTATAAAATTCACTACAGTTGAGATTAGAAATAAGGAAGTTTGGTAGAAATAGAGATGAGTTTGAAGACAATGTTGACTTTGAGATAGATGGGTTTTCCAAGTATGGATTCATGGCACTTGAATGGCCACTTTTAATAGCGATATTAGTCAGATTTGGTCAGGAAGCAAAATCTGCGCCAGGTAGTTCAATTGAAGAAATTTAATACAGGGATAAGATACGAAGGGCAAGCTCAATGAGCCAACAAAGATCAGTGAGACAACAGCAAGAAGCTACTACCATCTCAAGGGTAGGAGGAACCAAGGGAGGAGGTGGGAGTCCAGGAGCTAGGGCCACCTGCAGAGCCACAGAAGCATTCTGGCCACAGCTGCCTGACCAGAGGTTGTGGGGAGAAGTACTCTGGCTTCTCTGCTCTCCTTCTACCTCCAGTCCCAGTACCTCCCATTGACAAACCTAACTGGAAGTTAACAGGCTGGGAGCTGGGACGTGTAGTCTGCTCAGCCTCTGTGACCCAGAGTGGAGCAGAGGAAGGATGGGGAATGGATCTGAGAGCAAAAAGAGAAATAAGCACAATATCCTGCCACAGATATTATATTCCTAGGGTAACAGAGGCTCTCAAAGATCCTGTACCCTCATATAACCGAAGACAATCTCTCCACAAATTCAAGAAGTCCTTGCCTCTTCTGCTGTTGACCTTGAAGTCATGGTCTCACTTCACTGCAGGGCCATTCCTCCTACTGGGTGGAGGAGCTCCTTTGGCTGGAACCTGCTGCTGATGGGGCCAAAGTTGTAGCCTTGATTGCAGAGGGAAATTCCAAGTTCTATAGGTACACACTCTTCCCTTTTTTTTTTTTTCCCACCTTGTACCTAGGCCATTTATCAGAGAGGGGCCACAAAAGAGAGGAATAGGGGTCCACTGTAGCCTTTTTGCTACTGGAGAAGCGAAACAGAGTTTTTGTTCTGTGAAGGGATATGAAGAGAAAAAGTCATAAAACTGGGCAGTAGTTCTGCTTTCTAGATGTCTGCAGAAAATAAGAGGTCCGATGGCTTTTTCCATGAAGGGTTTTACCTTCTTGGGACAGTGGTGTTTCTAATTTGACCCCAGCATGGGACATTTATATGATTTGAGGTTTCCCAAGGGGTAAGTATGTCTAGAAGCAAGAAAAGGGCATGTATACGTGAGACCTTCACTGAGAAGTGAAATGAGGTAACTGGCTTTTCTCTGTTCCCCTTTTTTCTCTCTCTTCCTGACAGGATGGTGATATTCTAGCCCCACTCATAACACCTCAAAAAATGGAGTGGAATTACCCAGATTTAGCCCAGAGTCCAGCTCGCATCCGTGAGACATCCAACTGCAGAGTCCAGCTGTTCAAGGATAACCCTGTGTGAATGTCTGCAATCAGTTGTTTGCAAAAAGCCCTCTCTCCCCTAACACAATTAATTTAGGGAATTTAATCATAGAGTTCCACAAAACTTATGCTTTTTATTTTATATGTTGAATGTAACACAGCTGAAGCTAAGTACTTTTTATTCAAAGAAACATAAAAAGGTATTAGGCATTATTATATGGAAAAAAAAAAAAAAGGTATTAGGCAGACCTTACTCTACCTGCTAAGACAGGTAAAACCTTGCCTATTTTTAATATCACTTAAAACCTTTCTCCTTTAGTAGTGTATTTTCTTACATTAAGGACTGACTCTTTTTTATACTCTGAACTCTAAGACAGATGATTGTTTTTTTTAAAAGAATTTGAAATTGGACTTGTCATGAACAGCCTTGGTTAAAAAGAAAACAAAATCTTAGACCCTTGAGAGATACTTATCACCCCAAATTTGAGGATAGCCCTCCTTAAATAATCTAAACATGAGTGAAAGACACCTTCCCTCACTCTTTTGACCCCCTTGTAAGCTGCTGAGTTGGATAAATTTAGTACCAGATGAAGGTCGGGAGTGGGCTCCAAGTCTGGTGAGAGACCTAAGTCATTCAGAAGCTCTGTTCAGTGGGACATAAAACCATCTTTTAGGAGACCCCTACCCCCAGAAGCGAGGGAGCCCCCAAACCTGTCTGTTCTCTGTGTCATTGCTGCTCAGATCCAGGCAATGTATGTTTCCTAATACTCCGCCCAAGTCCCTAGGGCTTTACCACTTCATGAGCTGGAGGAAATGGCCTCCTGTTTTCTCCCCTTCTCTATAGCTCCCCTGGGAACTGCCAGAGGGCACCACAGAAGCCTTCCTCCAGTCTATTCAGAGCTGGGGCTTAGTTGTGCTGTTTCAGTGTGTTCTGCAGGTTTTAGAGCAAAGACTGTGAGTTGTCTGTGCTGAGATTGGTTACTACACAGTGAATTCCAGGTTCTCCTTTGTGGCTTTATTTTCCCAGCACTTGCTCTTTGCCTCCTGCAGGGGAGCAGGTAGCACCATGTTTGGTCAAGCAGTACTCCCAGGGCGCCTCCCTTTTTATCCCAATCTTATAGAAATTCACCAAGAGCCCAAGCCAGTGGTGACCAGAGGGTCCTGAAGATGCAGAGCAATGGGCGGTAGAAGCCATTGGCCCCTGACATCTTATACTTTGACACTCTGTTGACAAAAACCTCCTTGGCAGGCTCAGAGTAAAGTGGTAGCCTTGGCTTTGGGCAGCCAGAGCAAGTGGGAGGAACCCAGATCACAGGCCAGCAGATTATCCATGGTGCCCTGGGGGTGCTGTCACCTTACTCTCTACAACCAAGTTCCGTTCTGTTGACACTAGGTCAAGAGCATTTGAAGTATATGCCTTCCTGTTAATTCCTCTCTCCTCCCCTACCCCTCCACCTCCATTCCTCGGTAGATAATCAAGGGTTGACCCTGATCCCTAGGAAAACAGTTGAAACCCATCACCCCTTACCCACACTGTGATGCTCTATAGGTGATGATATGGCTCCCATGTGGGCCCATTGAGGCACAGGTGAGGTCTGCCATGGTAGTGGGTACTGGTGTCGTATCTATCTTAGCCAGGGTGCCTCTGACACATTCAGGGTGAGGGAGAACTATAGGTCTTAGACTGTGTGCCCAGACCCAAGGTCAAGAATGTAATCTTCTGCTAAGATTGTTTTGTTTCTGCAGATCCTACCTTTAAATCATTGTGATTTACTCTGGAATTTTGTAGTCCCAATATTGTATCATTGTCCTGAGAAACAACTTGAATGTATTTTCTTTGCATCTTTTGCTACATGTAAGGCAGTTGTACTTTATGTTCTTTGCAACTGTTTTAATTTTGAGAACTATGTGTCATTTATAAGGTTAAATTTTGTTAAGAAACATCTTCACTATCAGTATAAAAATGGAGACTTTAACAGCTTAGCCTCTAAAGTTACTGAGCTTTGTCACCTTGAGAATGTAAATAGAACTGCAAGTTAAAATGACTGGTTACTTCAATTGGGCGAGGGAAACAGCTGCAATAAAACTTCATGAATGTATCTCCATCTTGACATCGAAGGTGTCCTTCTTAATACCTCTCACACTGTGTATGCCCGGTTTTGGCCTTTTTGTGCAAAGGAAATGTGTTTTGTGTAGGAATTCTCCAGATGTTTCTTAGTACTTCAACACTATGCTGCGTTTGCTAGAAGGGTGGTATTTAACTGGGACCATGGTATTCAGTTTTCCTTGTTCAGTAGCTGGCAAGTAATAGTAATAATAAAAAATCCTTTCCTTCTGGCGGGAGGCAACCACTAGCATGGGAAGGGATATGGATTTCTCTTACTTTTCTGAGTCCATTTTGTGCCAGGAAACGTATTTCTTCCTTCCTTTTAACCTCCCTGCGGTTCTCATCTACAGAGGTTTCAAATCTTTGTCCAAACATGCATTTTGTTCATTTGCTGCTTTCCTATCTTCCTCATGCAATTAAATGAGATGATGGCTTTGCAAAGGCGTGGCACACTAATGGCAGACAGAAGGCCTTCTGTGCTCTAGAAGAGGCAACGGGGCAAGAGAAGGAATGCTGCTAACAGACTCTTTATTAGTTTGATAGATCCCAGGTTTCCATGGTTTGGCAACATTCTTTACAATAATTTCTAAAACATATCCCGTTTTTATAAGAGAATACCTAATATCCATGGAAAATGGTTTGGAAAGATATACATGAAAATGGTAGTGTTTTGGGGGGATTGAATTTTAGGCAATTTTAATTTTTTTACATCTTCTAATTTTCTACAGTAAACATGTATTTAATTGTATAATTTCTAAAAAGAGGTTTTTCATGCAGAACTTTGCGACACTCAGGTGGGGTGTGAGTACATTTTACTCCATCAAATTCACCTTTCCAGGAGAGCAACGCCTCCCCCCAGCCCTGTCTTGGATCCTCAGGCCACGAGGAGGCTGGCTAACAGCCGCTGTCAACAGGGACACTTCACCATCCATGTTTTGAAAAGAATGGGCTGCCCTGTGGGAGGGAGGCCTAGATAGTATACACAAGCTGCTCTGAGTACCTGTTGCCACAGGAAGCAGCCTGCCAGTGGGCCATCAGCTCAGTACCCAGGCCTCCAGCTCCTTGATGCAGAACTCCTCCTGCCGGGCCAGTACTTCATTGTTGAAGGTCGCACAGGGGTGGCTTCCCCCATGATACAGGTCTCCATCCAACCATAGCCCAAACTGGCCACTAAGAAGAAGAGGAAAACCTTGGCATGTCTCACTCCTGGGGTGTTGAGACCTTTCAGATCTATAGCCATCAACTCTTAGCCACACCATGACAGCAGCCCAGCTTTGCCTGTGTTTCATCTTTCCTTAAACTGATTGACACTGAATTGTTGGGGACTAAGCATGTTGTTCCTGCAGGGTTTAAAGCATTTCTTTTTATGGCTCAGTGGTTTTAATATATATATGCAGTGGTGCAACCATCACCACAATCCAGTTTTAGAACGTTTGGGGCATTTTTAAGATGCAATTCTTAACTAAAGGAGTGAGTCTCACAGGCTTGGGCTCTGAGTGCCCCCCAAACACTTCAGATGTCATCCATTCTAATTCTCTCCTTTGACAGAAAACTTAGGCTGGAGTGAAATACTGGATGACTTACTGCAAATCAGCAGTCACCTGCCTCTCAGTGGGGGGTTTTTCAGGCAGTTGGAAGAGCAAAGAACTTGCCTGGTATAATCAAGCAATGCTTTCATCTTCACCCTCAGGGTGAGAAGTATCCTGCCTGAATTTGAAGGTCTAACCTGGGGTGAGAAGACTAACCTTTCTTTCTAATCCACTCCAACCCCCACCTCTCCACACACACACACAGGGAGGATTCCTGGGCAGATGCCTGCCTTCCTCCAATGAGTTGTGTTCTCTAGAGTTGGAGAGACAACTGCCCATCCCTTTACTCTCTAGCCTCATCTGACCATGTGGAATTCTGTTCCCAAAGTTAGATAAATTCAGATTAAGCTGTCACCAGCTGTAAATCCATTGGTTGGAGAGTTCATGTGATCCTTTCCCTTCAAAGTTGTCCTAGAGCAGGGTTGAAAGGAACCCCAACTTGAGGGTCAGTCTGGGGACTGGGCAGTGGTGGGGGTGTTGAAAGGAGGGGCCTGAAAGTTAACCACCAGCTTCCCCATTTTGTCCCAGGCAGCCTGGGGATAGGGGAAGGAGCCAGAGCACAGACCACCCCAAGGCTCAGGGGGTACTGGGACACACACCTGCCACTGCCCATCATCAGTGAATCCAAGTCTCCTTTCACAAAGAAAGAGTTGCTTCCTGTCCACTTAAAGACCTAGGATGATAGGAAAAGGTTCTGGTTACTGGGCAAGAGTCCTGCCCTTGCAGTTTGACTCCAAGTCACTGGGCGGCAGTGTTGTGGAGGGAACAGAGCCTACGCCCCAGCTAAGCTTCAGGAAGTCCTTTGGGCCCATGACTCTTCAGACTTCTCTTTTCGTTCTCTCTGGAATTCATCTCCTCATGCCCTCTGGTCCAAATTCCCACAGTCAAGAAGCCCCTCAATTATAGGGATAGACCAAAAAACCTCTGATGATTTCTGCTTCCAAAACTGGAGAGAAGAGGGGGAAAGTCCAGGTCTGGGAATTGGGACCTGATTCTGCCTTTAACTGAGTCTGTCTCCTCACCCCTCCCTGGAGGTAAAACCAAGCCTGCCTGCCCTCCGGTGCTGCCTTTCATCCAGTTCATCACAAGTCCTGTGGGCTCCACCCCAGAGATACATCCTGACTACCACCATTTCTGTCCTGTCTCCATCTCCGCTCACTCGAACCCACCCAGTCAAGCTGCATTCACTCCTTGCCTGGATTGCAGCCTCCTAACTGCTCTGCTCCCGTTGTCTCCTGCCCACAGCCCATCTCCACACTGCAATCTGAAGGACCTATTCAAAATCTAAGTCAGATCATGTCACTCCTCTGCCTAAAGCCTTCCAATGGCTCCCCATGGCAATTGGAATCAATGTAGCAATTGCTGAAAAACTGGGCCTGCTCTGACCCCTGCTTTTCTCTATCTCCTCTCCCCCTGATTGACTTCTCTTCAGCTACACTGGCCTTTCTGTCCCTTGAACACCCAAAGCTCATTCCTGCCTGACAACCTATGTGATTGCTGATCACACTGTCCAGAATGATCTCCCCCCAGGTCCTTGAATGTCCAGCCTCTCATCTCTCAGCCCAAATGTCATCTCAGGGAAATTCCCTGGACCACCCCATCCACCTAAGCCCTGTTTTGTTTTGTTTCCCCTCAGCCTTTACCACTCTTTGAGATGACCCAGTTTGTATGTCCATGCACTATTGTCTGCCCACTAAAATATAAGCTCCCTGAGGGATGTCTGGATTCCTGGCTGTATTTATGGGGCATGGTAGGCACTGTATAAATACTTGTGAATGAATAAAAGATTCAGGAGTCAAATTAGGTAATAAAAGGATTTTTAGAGGGCCACAAAATATATTGCCTATAATTAATTGCAAAAATCTGTGAGCAAACAAAAGGATTTTAGCAAGAAAACAGACAAATAAAAGATAAATCCT
>JAQZBX010081893.1:0-13607 GCA_029593785.1 Cabassous unicinctus | reverse complement strand
ACCAATGTTTTATAGATTATGATTACAGTAAGGACAAACCTCACAATTGTGACTGAATTTACACTCATGGGATTTCCTACCCGTCAAAATATGTATATTTTGCATTCAGTGCTCTTCTCAATTACTTACTTGTGGGACCTTATGGGGAATGTCCTCATTATCATGATCACAACTTTAGACCAGCACCTTCACACCCCCATGTATGTCTTCCTGAAGAATTTATCCTTCCTGGATCTCTGCCTCATTTCAGTCATAATCACCAAATCCATTATCAACTCCTTGACCCACAACAGTTCCATCTCCTTTCTTGGCTGTGTCACCCAAGTCTTTTGGGCACTTTTTTTGGCAGTTGCATAACTCTTCCTTCTCATGGCAATGTCTGTTGACCACTATGCTGCCATCTGCCATCCTCTGCACTATGAAGTCATCATGAATATGGACATGTGCATGCAGATGGCGGCTGTTTCTTGGCTGGGTGGGGGTCTGATCTCTGTGATACACACAGCTGGTAACTTCTCCTTATCAATCTGTGGGTCCAACGTGGTGCATTAGTTCTTCTGTGACATTCCCTAGTTGTTAGCTATTTCTTGTTCAGAAAATTTAATGAGAGAAATTGTGCTCATTCTCATTTCCATTGTTTTAGATTTCTGCTGTTTTATTTTCATTGTCATTTCCTTTGTGTACATCTTTTTGACTGTCAAGAAGATTCCATCAACAGAAGGCTAATCCAGAGCCTACTCCACTTGCCTTCCACATCTGGTGGTAGTTGCATTATTTCTCTCTACTTGCTTCACTCCTTATCTAAAGCCAACTTCAGCATCCCCTTCTATTTCTAAACCTTGTAATATCTTTATTCTAAACTATTGTACCCCCAACCTTGAATCCCATCATATATAGTCTAAGAAACAAGGCCAGGAAGATGACTTGAGCATGCTGATGGAGGGAACACTCATCAAAAATAAATGTACCATATTTCATTTCAATAGCAAATATCATCTGCAGATATTCAACATTTTTCGTTTTCCTCCAACATTTACAAGTAAATATTTGAAATGGAAAAAAAAAAAGAGCAAATCCTTTATTAGGAATTGTCCTTGTACAAGAAAATCACCCTTCTCTATTTTTAGGTAAGTTCTAAAATTCTTAAAGTTTTTAATCCATTTCCAAGCCCATTATGAAGTGACATTCATAATTATAACTCTAGCTATTTTAATGTGATGTAAGGAAGCCTGTTTGTTTGGAAATGACTAACACTCATTACCAAAATTCACCAAAACCTACAAAAACAAGAAACAAAAACCTACCCCCAACTCTGCTATCTAATGATCTTACCGACTAATTCAAGTAACTAAAATCTTGCAGAATATTTTGGTATATTCCTATTATTCATTCTCTGTATAAATTGCTAATTTACACACACCATAGGAATTGTCAACTCAAAACAATGTGGTGATCTCACCCACCAAATTTTACCTATAGGAAACTGTCTTTCATTCTATATTCATTTCGGGGATTCCGTCAAATGAGAATTGGAAAATGCAGCTTGAATTTTTTTAAGAGAAAATTATCAGGATCTCAAGGAAATTGTGTAGTTATTATTAGAGTCAAATATTGAGGTGAATATTAATTTGGGTGATGATTTATTTTTGTCACAGTATGATTCTATTCCATTGAACACCCATTTACAAATATTAAAAATAAAAATAAAAATCCCCTATTTTATTTTTTAAATATAACTAGTATTATTTTATACACTTGGTTTAATTATATCTATTATTGAGGATTCTCCTTAGTCTTCAAAACTTGCTTTTGATAGCTGATGATAGTTGATGATAGCCTTTCTACTAGGTATCGCACAGATTCCACATTCTTTCTTCCACTGTTGCATATGCATTATATTCTTGTATTACATAAAATATTAAGTTGAAATAAACACAGAAATGTGTGAAAATATGTATTATCCAGAAACATGGATACTATAAATTCCAAAGTTCTCAATGTTTATGGAAAATTATGAAATGTAGAGCTCTCATTAGTAATGGCTTGTTTATCCAGTAAATATCTGGGAACACATAATTATTTCTCCAGAGCATTCATAGTTTTAATATATATTAATCCACAAGAATATTTCTTAAAAATAATGAATATATGGTTTACATAAGGACTGAGTCCATTTAAATTCTGTAAGTTTTATGCCAATATGGTCTTCATGGAGCACTTTTTTAATATTGTGATATAAGATAAGATTGTTTTAATTTATCATTTGTTCACCATGCAGTAGAACATGTCCATTTTCTGTATTTTTCTTTTGTATAAATCATCTGTTCACATATGGTAATAATTTACCTGTTGTATCATAATATTGTGGTTAATTTGTATGTGCTTTTACGTGATATAGAAACTAATGTCTAATACACATAAATATTTTCTATCTTTAGTTGCACCTTTGGTTATGGTTTTGTTATTGTTTAATTAACAGAACTTTTAATAATTATGTAATTAAATCTTTAAACTATTTCCTTGTTATTTTAAGTACTTCAAGTTGATGTTATGAATTCATCACATTCAATACACATTCTTTATGTCTTTTTCATTTTATACAAGTAGATTTGTTTATGTAGATTCAGATGAAAATTTTAAAGAGTTTGCTACTTCTTAAATCTGAAAGCAAAGCAGGAAATATCTTACTGAATGTTGAAAAAAATTATCAACCAAGTTCCTTCTTTTTAGTATGAATTAATACAAACAGCAAATTTCCTTCTTTTGATAAAAGGTGAAAATATTATGTTTTACTATGACAAATCACACACATATCACAGAGGACAAATCAGCATAACTGAGAAGTTGGCAGTATTCTAAACCATTTGCTGTTCTATTCTTAATTCTCTCCATTAAACAATATCTTAAACAGAGAATTTCAAGACAGCAGATGATTTGAATTTGTAGGGTTTTACCTTACTATTCACCCTGTATCTTTTCTTTCTTAAACCAGGTGATAATTCAATCCTCTGTCAGCATTTTAAAATAGGCATTACACCTATATGTCAATAATGAATGTGCAGGTAATGGGCCAGCAATAAATGCTGATGATCATTGATCAATTGATAGTCATTGAAAATACTTGTGCTTTTTACTGAATAGTCTATACAGATTTCTTCATTTAAGCTTTATGTGATATTAAATGATGTTTTTCAGACATGAGTCTTTCATAACAAACTGAAAAATAAATGTACCTGGGAAACCTTTTAACAAAAATCAAATCCCCAGAAAATCAGAGCATCATAGCATCATGTGCTACAAGGTAATTCCCTGGCAAATGCCCAATTTTGCCCTTCTGAGGCTAGATGGCACTAACTGTCTAATATTTTATTGCTGTGCAGTGAAGAAAAAATTGTTATTTACTTCCATGATACTTTGAAGCTTTATGGACCTCACAGAGACATTCTCTTGAAGTTAGTCCATTCCTGTGGTTATGAACCATTTTGTAAGTAGGACCTTTTGATGAGGGGTGAACCACTTCATCCCGGATGGGTCTTAATCCTTTTACTGAAGTCCTTTATAAATGGTATAAATACAAATTAAAAGATAGGAAGCTACAGGACCAAGAAGTTGAAATCAATGGAACCCAGAAGAAAAGGAAGAGACCAGCAGAAGCTGTCATGTTTGTTGGATATTTTGCAGAGATGTCAAGGATTGTTGGCAGCCTGTCTTCAAGAAAAAAAGAAAAACATTGCCTGATGATGCCCTCATTTTTACATTTTTCTTATCCTCAAAATTGTGAGCTAATAAATTCCCACTTTTAAGCCAATTCATTTCATGTCATTTGTTTTCTGCAGCCTAGCAAACTAAAACTGTTTCTAGAATCAGGACAGTGGGGTGCTTCTATTGCAAATACTAAAATTGTGGAAACAGCTTTGGAATTGGGTAAAAAGTAGAGGCTGGAATAATCTTGTGGTGCTTAATAGAAAAGGCTTAGATTGCTTTGAAGACACTGTTGGTAGAAATATGGACACTAAATTTACTTCTTATGAGGACTTAGACAGAAATGATGAAGGCGTCATTGGAAACTGGAAAAAAAAGGGGGGCCTTTATTTTAAAGTGTCAGAGAAATTGTTAAATTGAGTTCTGATGTTGGATAGAAGGCAGAATTTGAAAGTGATGAGCTTGTATATTTAGCTGAAAAGATTTCCAAACTAACTGAAAGACGAAGGCTGGTTTCTCCTAGCAGCTTATAGTAAAATGTTGGAGGAAAGAGAGAAGCTGAGAACTTACCTCTTAGGCACAAAGAATCCATTATTGATATATTGGAAAATTCTGAGCTTCTGCAGTCATTCCCCAGAATGTAGTTCTCCATGTCAGGGCTTAACTGAACACAGAACCAGTCAGTCCTTTCAGTGCAAGTCAGGATTGGAAATGCAGTTTTTCAAAAAGGATTTGTGAAAAAGTCTTTTGTCTGATGGTTTGAAACCCTGAGTACTACATGTGAAACCAACAAAATTTTTGTGAGCTCTGTAGGAATGGAACTACTGTCAGCTTGGATTAAAAATGACAGAAAAGGAACATATTTAAGGTAGAATGACTTACAATGCAGAACGAGGAAGCTAAGGTCTGGACCAGAGACAACTTTTTATGGGCAAAGAGTGTGAACTCACCCATGTGTGAGTAAAGGTTGAGTATGCCGTGGAACTTGGAGATGGCAGGCCTTCTGCCTTGTTGTTCACAAAGAGTGTTACTGCCCCGTTTTCTCAGATGCCTGGGACATCTTGGAGAGTCTAGCTGCCATCCCAGTATTTGATGTGGGTGGAGCCTAGGCCTGGCCCCCATCCTGATGCTTGATGAAGGTGGAAATTTCAATACCAGAATGAGGCAGCATTTCCCTGTGTAATATTTCTGAGTTTAAGCATTTGGATGAAGATAAAACAATTATCATCCATGTTCTACTTGATTTTACCAGCAATTTGTTTTCTAATGGGAAGAGAGTAGAAAGAATAGTGCTCTTTAAGGAAGGATTTTCTCAGTATATGAATGTCAGACTTAATATTACCAATCTCTATTAATGCTTAGTAATAACTTCACCAGGAACTACTCAGAAGACTGTTGAGAACTTTAATATGTTTTATGACAGACACTTCAGTAACATTGTTTTCTTATAATCTTCTTTTTGTTAATAATTTCAGACCCAGAAGCATAGGTCTGAGAGGGAAAAAAATTATAAACTTTAATAACAAGAAGTTCTGAAGATATTAAACATCTATTTTAAGATAACTAAGAAATGTGTCTCTTTAGTCTAAGTTACGGAAAAAAATAATTTTACATAATTTCTGAAAAATTGCCTCAGAAATGATTGACTTAAGTGGGTTGATTGTTAGCTTAGAATTGTTGTTCATGAATGTATCTGACTTTCAAAAATTATTTACATAACTATGTTTTTTTAATGTAACTGAGTAGTAATTAAATTAATTAATTAATTACAGTTTTTGAAAGATACTTAGATTATACAAATATCACACAAAAAAAATAAAGGGGATTCCCATATGCCCACTCTCCACACCTCCCACATTGTCCCATATTAACAACATCCTTCATTAATGAGGTAAATTCATGGCACACTTTGGAGCATTGCCACTAAGTGTGGATTAAAGTTTACATTGTAGTTTACACTGTCTTCCACCCAATTTTGTACGTTATGGCAAGATTTATAATGGCCTGTATCTGTCATTGCAATGTCATTCAGGACAATTCCCAAGTCCCAAAAATGCCCCCATATTACACCAGTTTTTCGCTCTCCCTCCCCTGAGAACCTCCAGTGGCCACTGCCTCGACATCAATGATATAATTTCTTCCATTGCTAGAATCACAATAAGTCTATGGTAGAATACTAGTAAGTATACTTTAGTCCACAGTTCATTCCTGAATCCTGAGGGTCCTGGGATGGTGATGTCCACTCCACCTCTAATTGAGAGGGGGCTGCAATCCCATAGGGCAGATGAATGGGACTCTCTTTCTTGCAGTTGTAGGCTCTCTTGGTTCCTAGGTATGGTGGTTGTCCATCATCACCACCATGTTAGTTGTCTTAGGTGAGACCAATGAACTGGAGAGTAGGTGTTGCAACTCCATTGGGATACAGGGCCCAGCTGGCAAATGGACAGCCCAAAGGTTTAAATCTTAAATCTTAAATCTTTTGAACATACACCTACCAACTCTAGAAATAATTACATGTTCAAATAGAAGTATAGAAGAGCCACAACTGAGTTCAACTCTCTCACTCTGGGGAGCATACATTCCAAAGTAGGTCCCAATGGCAAGGTACCAAACTCCTGAGCTATCTGCCCTATTATTTCTAGATGTCTCCAGAGCACTTATGAGCCCAAATAATTGGGCTAGTATCTACTTTGGCAGTCAATGAGATCCTGCTGAGATGTGCATGAGCCTTACCTCTGGAGTGACTTCCCGACTCACTTTGAAGTTTCTTAGCCATATAAACTCATTTGTTTTTATTTTCCCCCATTTGGTCAAGATTTTTTTCCAGTTGTATCAGTAGTTGGTGCTTGATATTAACCCCTCATTGCCAGGGAGGCTCATCCCCAGGGATCATGTCCCATGCTGGGGTGAAGTTAATGTATTTATATGCTGAGTTTGGCTTAGAGAGAGGTCACATTTGAGCAACAAGGAGGTTCCCAGGTGGCAAATCTTAGGCACCTCATAATACTAAGCTAAGTTTCAATTTCTAGATTAAAAGGTCATACTCACACCCATCTATATCAAGGCCCCACCAATGGACCATCCTCCTTCACCAGTCATTGCCCCTGTACCCAGGGTATTCTTGATATTCCATTAGAGAATGTGGTAGAGCTCCCCAGGAGGGAATTTGATATTCCTTCGGTTATTGTGTGAATCTCCAACAACTGTGACAATGCCCCCATGAAAATTTGAACACATTTATATGCCTTTGATGTATGCCTGGGTGAGCTTCTTCCCATGTATCCCCCATCACTGACACCCCAAACTAATGACCCTCCCCTGCCACAGTTGTAACCCTTCTGTGATCCAAAGCTTCTTCAAACATCAATCCAATAAAATATCCAAATACAATTAATAAGAAAATGAAATAATAATAATAGTTTTATAAATAAGAAATAAAATATAAAATTTTAAAAATAACAAAAATAAAATTCTAAAAATTTAGGATAATAAAAATAATGAAAAAATATTTAAATTTTTTGATATTTTGCCTTTCATCACTATAAAATCTGTTGTCATATATGTACAGTGACATTTTCTTCTATTTATTCCCCCAGTGTCTTTTTTTTTTTGTTCTCAAAGAAGTTTTAGTTGACAGAAAAGTCATGTATCAAATACAGGGGACTCCCATATCCCCAATATCCTCCCCCTTTTTCCCCTTACCCTATTAATCACATTTTATATTTGGATGGTATGTTTGTTACAACTGATGTACAAATATTGAAACACAGCTACCAACTATGGTAAATGGTTTGCATTTTGGACCATGCACTTTTATAAACTTTGATACAATTCAACATGGCTGGTATCCATCATAGCAAGACCATGTAGAACACTTCCATCTGCCTCAAAATTTCCCTGTTCCATCTATTCTATTCTGCCCTTCCCCTCCCCTCGTGACTCATGACAACCATCAGGCTTCATTCCTTGAAGGACAAGATTCATATTTCCTTGCAACAATATTGAGGGCTTAACACATTGCTCTGTCCTCCCCTATTAGGCACTATCCATACTCTTGAGAGAATCCTGCCCCTCTATTTGAGAACATAGTGGGCCTCACCAAGATGGTAATCCACCACCTTGCCACTCATGATGTGGGTCTCCACCCACTGATATAACAAATTATAGCAAGATGAACACTCACACACTCCCTAGAAGCCTGCTACAGGTGTGCAATGTCCCAACTGCCCCCCACATTCAACACCCCAAACTACCAACCCTTACTTACCATATTGCCAAAAGAGCACTCTCAACATTACAGTTTCAACCATGTATCCACCAATCTCCAGTGTTTACCTGCTCCCTCCCCCAACCCTTCCCCAAGTTCCATGGACAGTCCAACCCACACTCCTGACCCCAACCCCTGACAAACAAGCACTGTCCAACCAAACAGTATCATTGCAACACTGTCATGCCCATCCACTTTACAACTACACACTTCCACATTATCATAGATTTTGCCCATATGGGCGTTGGCTCACAACCTTCTTCATTTCTATTTTCTGTAAACCTATCTTCCAGACTCTAGCTCTGTGGGTCTGCTCAATTTGCTTAATTCATATAAGTGAGGTCATGTAATATTTGTTGTTCAGTGCCTAGCTTGCGCCACTCAACCTAAGGTCCTCAAGATTCATTCATGTTATCCCAGGTGTTAATACTGTATTAGTTCTTACAGCTGAGTAACATTCCATTGTGTATATATACCACAACTTGTTTATCCTTTCATCTGTTGAAAGGCATTTGGATTGATTCCAACTTTTGGCAATAGTGAATAATGCTGCTATGAACATTGGTGTTCATACATCTGTTTGAGTCTTTGCTTTCAGTTCTTCTGGGTATATACCCAGCTGTGAAATTGTGAGATCATATGGCAGTTCTATAGTTAGTTTTCTGAGGAACTGCCAAACTGTTCTTCACAGTGGCTGCACAATTCTACATTCCCACCAGCAGTGAATGAGTGTTCTCATTCCTCTACATTCTCTCCAAAAATTGTAGTCCACTGTTTTTTTTTTAATAGCTGCCAGTCTAATGGGTATAAGATGATATCTCATTGTACTTTTGATTTGAATTTCTCAGATAACTAGTGATGTTGAGCATATTTTCATCTGCTTTTTAGGCATTTGTATTTCTTCTTTTGATAAATGTCTATTCAAATCAATTGACCATTTTTTAAATGGGTGTTAGTCTTTTTATTTTTGATGTGTAGGATTTCTTTATACATGCTCAATATTAGGCCCCTATCAGATATATGGTTACCAAAGATTCTCTCTCATTGAGGAGGCTGCCTCTCTATTTTCTTGAGAAACTCATTTGAGGTGCAAAAGTTTTTAATTTTGTGCAAGTCCCATTAATGTATATTTTCTTTCATTGCTTATGCTTTGGGTGTAAAGTTCATGAAACCATTTCCTATTACAAGATCCTGTAGGTTCTTCCCTACATTATCTTCCAAGATCTTTATGATCTTGGCTCTAATATTTAGATCTTTGATCTGTCTTGAGTTAATTTTTATTTAAGGTGAGAGATGGTGTTCCTCTCTCATTCTTTTGGATGTGGATATCAGGTTTTCCAAGCACCATTTGTTGAAGAGTCTGCTCTCTCCTAGTTGAATGTGCTTGGTGGCCTTCTCAAGTACCATTTGACCATATATGTGAGGATCTATATCAGAACTCTCAATCTGGTTTCATTGGTCAGTATGTCTATCCTTGTGCCAATATTATGCAGTTTTGACAACTGTAGCATTGTAGTATGTTTAAAGTCATGTACAGTGATTTCTCTGATTTCATTTTTCTTTTTCAATATGTCTTTGTCTATTTGGACCCTCTTAGTTTTCCAAATAAATTTCATCGTTAGTTTTTCCAATTCAGTAAAAAATGCTGTGGTGATATTTATTGAGATTGCATTAAATCTGTAGATCAGTTTGGGTAGGATAGACATCTTAATGATGTTTAGTCTTCTTATCCATGAACAGAGAATATTTTTACATTTACTTAAGTCTTCTTTGATTTCTTTTAACAATGTTGTGCAGTTTTCTGCATATATTTCATTTTTATCTTTAGTTAAATTCATTCCTAGGTATTTGATTCTTTTAGCTGTAAATGGGAATTTTTTCCTGATATTGTAAATGGGAATTTTTTCCTGATATCATCCTCAGATTGCTCATTATTTCTGTACAGAAATGCTGCTGATTTTTGCATGTGGATCTTATAACCTGCCACTTTACTGAACTCATAAGCTCTAGATGCTTTGTTGTAGATTTCAGAAGGCTTTCTACATATGAGATCATGTCATCTGCAAATAGTGAAATTTTTACCTTTTCTTTTCCAACATGGTAGACTTCTTTATCTTTTTATTGCTTAAGTGCTTGAGCAAGTACTTCTAACACAATGTTAAAGAGAAGCAGTGAAAGTGGGCATCCTTGTCTTGTTCCTGAGCTTAGATAGAAAGCTTTTAGGATTTCTCCATTGTATATGATGGTAACTCTGTGTTTTTCATATATACCCTTTATCATGTTGAGGAAGTTTCCTTCTATTCCTATCTTTTGTAGTGTTTTTATGAGGAAAGGATGCTATATTTTTTCGAATGTTTATCATGCATATATAGGGATGATTATGTGTTGTTGTTTTTTCTTTTGATCTGTTTATGTAGTTTATTACATCGATTGATTTTCTTATGTTGAATCACCCTTGCATACCAGGAATGAATCCTACTTGGTCATGGTGTGTAATTCATTTGATGTGTTATTTAATATGGTTAGCAAGTATTTTATTGAAGATTTTAATATTTAGGTTCATTAGAGGGATTATTCTATAGTTTTCCTTACTTGTGGTGTCTTTGTTTGGCTTTGTTATTCAGGTAATTTTTGCATCGTAGAATGAGTTATGCAATGTTCCCTCTACTTCTAATTTTTGGAAGACTTTAAGCAGGTTTGGTGTTAGTTCTTTCTTGAATGTTTGCTAGAATTCATCTATGAAGCCTTCGGGTCCTGGGCTCTTACTTGGGAGGCTTTTGATGACTAATTCTACATCATTACTTGTGATTGCTATGTTGAGTTCATCAATTTCTTCTTTTGACAATGTAGATTACTTGTGTTATTCTAAGAATTTGTCCATTTCCTCTAAATTGTTCATCTTGTTGGCATATAATTTTTCAAAGTATTCTCTTATGATACTCTTTATTTCTGTGGGGTCAGTGATAATATCCCTTCCTTCATTTCTTATTTTATTTATTTGCATTTTCTCTCTTTTTTCTTTGTTAGTCTAGCTAAGGGTTTGTGAATTTTATTAGTCTTCCTGAAGAACTAGCTTTTGGTTTTGCTTATTTTTTTTAGTGCTTTCTTATTTTCAATTTTATTTATTTCTTCTCTTATTTTTGTTATTTTTTTTTATTATCTTTGGGTTTAGTTTGTTGTTCTTTTACTAATTTCTCCCAAACTGCAGTTAGGTCTTTGATTTTAGCTATTTCTTCTTTTTTAATATAAGCATTTATGGCTATGAATTTCCGTCTTAGTACAGCTTTTGCTGCATCCCATAGGTTTTGATACATTGTGTTGTCATTTTCATTTGTTTCAAGGTAGTTACTGATTTCTTTTGAGATTTCCTCCTTGATCCACTGTTTGTCTAAAGTGTGTTATTTAACTTCCACATCTTTTTGCCTAATCTGGTTCTCAGCCCCTTACTGATTTCCAGCTTCATTTCATTGTGGTCAGAGAAATTACTCTGCATAATTTAAATCTTTCTGAATTCATTGAGATTTGTTGTGTGACCTAGCAAGTAGCCTATCCTGGAGAATGATCCATGTGCACTCAAGAAGAATGTAAATTCTTCTGTATTTGGGTGTAATGTTCTGTATATGTCTATTACGTCTAAGCTCTCTAACGTATTATTCAAAGTCTTTGTTTCTTTAATGGTTGTGTGTCAAGATGTTCTGTCTAATGGTGATAATGGTGTATTAAAATCCCTCATTATAATTGTAGAGGCATCTATTTCTCCACTTAGTTTTTCCAAAGTTTGCCTCATGTTTTTTGAGGCACCCTGACTAGGTGCATAAATGTTTATGATTGCCCTTTCTTCATGATAGATTACCCCTTTTATAAATATATAATGTCCTTATTTGTCTCTTAAAATAGTTTTGTATTTAAAGATTTTGTCCAATATTAATATAGTTACTTCCATCCTTTTTTGGATATTGTTTGATCGTAAAATTGTTTTCCAACCATTCACTTTCAGCCTCCTTGCATCCATGGGTTTCAGGTGGTTTTCTTGGAGACAGCATATGGGTGAGCCATATTTCCTTATCCATTCTACCAATCTGTATCTCTTGACTGTTGAGTTTAATCCATTATCATTCAATGTTTTTTCTGTCAAGGACTTACTTACATTAGTCATACTTTCTTTAAGTTTATGTATGCCATATGTTGCTTTTATTTCTCTTTTTATCTTTTTAGTTGTTCTAACACTCTCCACCAACTCTCTCTTTCTTGTTTTTTCCTTTGAACCTGCTGAACTCCCTTAAGTATTTTTTGCAGTGCAGGTTTCTTTTTTACATATTCTCTTAATTTCTGTTTTTCTGTGAATATTTTTAGCTCTCCCTCATTTTTGAATGACAGCTTTGCTGGATAGAGTATTCTTAACCGGAATTTTTCTTTTTCTTTTAGCATGTTTATTATATCATTCCACTGCCTTCTTGCCTTCATGGTTTCAGATGAGAAATAAGCACTTAATCCACTTAATCTTATCAAGCTCCTTTGTATGTGATGGTTCTCTTTTCTGTTGCTGCTTTCAGTATTCTCTCTTTGTCATGCAAAATCAACAACTTGACAAGTATATGTCTTGGAGTGGGCCTGTTAGGATTTATACTCTTTGGGATGTGCTATACTTTCTGGACTTGTACCTCTATCTCCCACAATAGGGTTTGGAAATTTTCAGCCATTATTTCCTCCAACACTCCTTTTCTCCCCTTCCCTTTCTCTTCTCACTCTGGGATGCCTATAATGTTTATGTTTGTGCATTTTGCTTTGTCATTCAAGTCCCTAAGTCCCTGTTGAATGTTTCCTATCTTTTTATTTACCTGTTCTACTATCTGTTTGATTTCAGATATGCTGTCTTTCCCATTGCTGATTTTTTCCTCTGCCTGTTCAAATCTGCTGTTGTTTGCTTCCAGCATAATTTTGATTTCTTGGATTGTGCCTTTCATCACCATCATATCCATTACCTTTTTATGCATCTTTACAATTTCTTCAGTATGTTCTCACAGTGTCTTCTTAATATCCTTAATTTCTTCCTTCACTTAATTAAGATAACTCATGATATTTGTTTTGACATCTCTGACTAGTTGTTCAATGTTCTGCATCTCTTCCTGGTTTTTAGTTTGTTCATTATACTGGGATATATCTTCATGTTTATTAGTATGGCCAGAAATATTTTGTTGGTGTCTAGGCATGTTTATCTTGATGGGTTTATTCAGTTGATTAGCTTCCTTCTATATTCCATGGTTACATTTTGTTGTTGTTTTGTGTGTGTGGTATGGTTTCATTGTGCTACTTTGTTCCTCTTAGTCTATTTCTTTGTTGTTTTCTATGTTCCCTTGAAAGAAAAAAAATTAGGACCAGAGAAATGGAAAGAGATAAGATGAGAAAAAAGAATAATAGTAATATTAATAGTAAAAGGTAGCAGAGAAATCATAGAAGACCTAGAAAATTGAAAAATTAGCATAAGTAATAATCACAGATGAATAAGATTAGAAACATGAAACAGAAACAAGGAAACAAGAAACACAATAAAGAAAATTATATTGAATGAATTAAAAGGCTGGAATTGCAAGAAAAGGGGGAAAGAAATGAGAAAAGAAAGAAAAGAGTGAAAAAAAAA
>JAQZBX010081892.1:0-13607 GCA_029593785.1 Cabassous unicinctus | reverse complement strand
TTTTTTTTAAATTTTTATTGTTGCATCAAAAATATAGGGGATTCCCACATGCCCCACTCTTTCCCTCTCCCACATTTCCCCACATTAACATCATCTTTCATTAGTGTGGTACATTTGTTACAATTGGAGCATTGCTACTAACCATGGAATATAGTTTACATTATACTTTACACTCTGCCCTGCACGATTTTATAGGTTTTGACAAAGTGTATAATGGCCTGTGTCTGTCATTGTAATGTCATGCAGGACAATTCCAATGTCTTGATTCCCTGCATTTTAAAAACAATTTTTAAAGGTACTGGGGGCCAGGGAATGAACTTGGGACCTTGTTTGTGGGAAGCCAGTGCTCAACCACTGAGCCACATCAGCTTCCCTGAGTTGGTTTTTTCATTTGTTTTGCTTTTGTTTTTTCAGGAGGCACTGGGAACTGAACCTGGGACCTCCCATGTGGGAGGTGGGCATTCAACCGCTTGAGCCACATCTACTCCCTGCAGTTTTAATAGAAGAGGTGTAGTCCTTCACGTGTACCTTGGGTTCTTCCATTCCTCTTGGATAGCCCACAGATACCTCAAATGCTCATCAGCGATCTTCTTTTCCTGTACTCCTATTTCTTACCTACATGAATGACACTAAGAACTACAAAACTAGGAGTTGCCTTGCTAAGCTCTTTTTCTCTCTGATATTTTGTTTGTTTTATTTTTTCTTCCTTTTTTTTGCCACCTCCAATCCAGATTCCACTTCTGCCCCCTGTGGGTCTATCCACAGCCCATATCTACTTTTATTGCCTTAGTTTTTTTTTCAATTTTATTAATACATATTAATAAGCATACAGTACATCCAGAGTGTAAAACAATTGTATTTGCTATAATCACATAGTTGTGCATTCATCACTTCAATCATTATTAGAGCATTTTCATTATTTCAATAATAATAATAGTGAACATAAAACAGACAAACCAACAAGAAAATCCCTCACCTCTCAATCCCTCTGTGTTTCTCCCACTGTACATAGCTGCTGTGTCTGGCTATTATATCCAAATTGTATAATCAGTGGCTTTTAGTATAATCACAATGTTGTACATTCATCATCTCAAAAATTTTAGAACAATTTCATTACTCCAGAAAGAAAGACTCCACACCCCTTAGCATTCCTTCCTCAAACCTACATAACCACTAATCTCCTTTCATCTTTATAAATTGATTTATATTTACATTTTATATAAATTGAATCATACAATAGGTAGTACTCTGTGTCGGGTCTCCTTCACTTAGTATAATATTTTTTTTTGTTTGTTTTTTTTTTGGTCTGATATTAACATTTTGTATTATTGACTTACATTTGTTCATCTTCAAAGAAAAACGGTCTTATATATGCAATTCTACCTATATTCATATTTTGTATAATATATTTATATTTCACATAATGTATTTAGTTCATAAAAGGCCAGTCATACAGTATTTGTCCTTTTGTGTCTGGCTTACTTCACTCAACCTAATGTCCTCCAGTTTCATCATGTTTTCATATGTTTCACGGCTTCATTTATTCTTACTGCTGCATGATATTCCATTGTATGTATACTCCACAATTTATTTATCCATTCATCAGTTGATGGACATCTGGGCTGTTTCCAGCTTTTGGCTATTGTGAATAACGCTGCTGTGAACATTGGTGTGCAGATATCTGTTTGTGTCACTGCTCTCAGTTCTTCTGGGTATATACCTAGCAATTGTATTGTCAGGTCCCATGGCAAGTCTATATTCAACTTCCTTAGGAACTGCCTAATAGTCCTTCACAGTGGCTGTACCATTCTACGTTCCCACCAACAGTGAATAAGTGTTCCTGTCTCTCCACATCCTCTCCAACATTAACAGTTTTCCGACTTTTTCATAGCGGCCAGTCTAATAGGTGGGAAATGGTATCTCATTGTAGTTTTGATTTGCATTTCCCTAATCTCTAGTGGTATTGAACATTTTTTCATGTGTTTCTTTGCCATTTGATTTTGTTCAGAGAGATAGTTGTCTTTTAAAGTCTTTTGCCCAATTTTTAATCAGATACTGTCTTTTTATTGTTAAGTTGTATGATCTCCTTATGTATCATGGATATTAAACCCTTATAAGTGATTGCCAAATATTTTCTCCCAGGTGCAAAAGTGTTGAATTTTGAGGAGGTCCCATTTATCTATTTTTTTCTTTTGTTGCTCATGGTTTCGACGTAAGGTTTAAGAAACTACCACCTACCACAAGATCTTGAAGATGTTTTCCTACATTTTCTTATAGGAATTTTATGGGGGGTTTTATATTTAAGTCCTTGATCCATTTTGAATTAATTTTTGTATAAGGTGTGAGATATGGGTCTTCTTTCTTTCTTTTGGATATGGCTATCCGTTCTCCCAGCCCCATTTGTTGAGTAAACTTTTCTGGCCCCGCTGGGTGGGCTTTAACAGCCTTGCCAAAAATTGCTTGACTGTAGATGTGAGGGTCAATTTCTGAGTTCTCAGTTTGGTTCCATTGGTCACTCTGTCTCTTCTTATGCCAGTACCATGCTGTTTTTTCACCACTGTAGCCAAGTAATATGCTTTAAAGTCAGGAAGTGAGAGTCCTTCAACTTCTTTCTTCTTTTTTAAGATATTTTTTGCTATTCGGGGCCCTTTACCCTTCCAAATATATTTGATTATTGGCTTTTCGAGTTCTGTAAAAAAGGCTGTTGAGATTTTTATTGGGATTGCATTGAATCTGTAAATCAGTTTGGGAAGAATTGACATCTTAATGATATTTAGTCTTCTAATCCATGAACACGGAATGTCCTTCTATTTATTTAAATCTTCTTCAGTTTCTTTTAGCTTTGTTTTGTAATTTTCTGAATACAGGTCTTTCATGTCCTTGGTTAAGTTTATTCCTAAATATTTGATTGTTTTAGTCACTGTTATAAATGGAATTCTTTTCCTGATTTCCTCCTCAGATTGCACATCAGTATTGTATATAAACACTTCTGATTTTTGCATATTAACCTTGTATCCTGCCACTTTGTTCAGCTCATCTATTAATCCTAGTAGCTTTGTTGTGGACTTTTCAGGATTTTCTAGATATAGGATCATGTCATCAGTGAATAGTGACAGTTTTACTTCTATCCTTTCCTATTTGGGTGCCTTTTATTTCTTCATCTAGCCTAATTGCTCTAGCTAGAACTTCTAGCACAATATTGAATAATAATGGTGACAGTGGGCATCTTTGTCTTGTTCCTGATCTTAGTGGGATAGCTTTCAATCTTTCACCGTTGAGTACTATGCTAGCTGTGGATTTTTCACCATATTGAGAAAGCTTCCTTCTATTCCTATCTTTTGGAGAGTTTTTATCAAGAAAGGGTGCTGTATTTTGCCAAATGCCTTTTCTGCATCAATTGAGAGGATCATGTGATTTTTCTTCTTCAATTTATCAATGTGGTTTATTACACTAATTGATTTTCTTGTGTTGAATCACCCTTGCATACCTAGAATAAAACCCACTTGATTGTGGTGTTTAATTCTTTCAATGTGCTTTTGGATTCAGTGAAAGTATTTTTTTGAGGATTTTTGCATTTATATTCATAAGAGGTATTGGTTGGTAATTTTCTTTTTTCGTAGGATCTTTATCTGGTTTTGGTCTTCATAGAATGAGTTTGGTAGCATTCTTTACTGTTCAATTTTTTGGAAGAGCTCGAGCAAGATTGGTATTAGTTCATCTTTGAATGATTGGTAGAATTCACCTGTGAAGCCATCTGGTCCCGGGCTTTTCATCTTTGGGAGGTTTTCGATGACTGTTTCAGTCTCTTCACTTGTGATTGGTTTGTTGAGGTCTTCTGAAGTCAGTGTAGGTGGTTCATGTGTTTCCAGGAATTTGTCCATCTCGTCTACATTTTCTAGTTTTTTGGCATACAGTTGTTCATAGTATCCTTATGATCTCTCTTATTTCTATGGGGTCAGTGGTAATGTCCCTTCTCTCATTTCTGATTTTATTTGTTTGTGTCTTCTGTCTTTTTAAATTGTCAGTCTAGCCAAGGGTTTGTCAATTTTGTTGATCTTCTCAAAGAACCAACTTTTGGTTTTGTTGATTCTCTCTATTGTTTTTTTGTTCTCAATTTCATTTATTTATGCTCAGATCTTTACTATTTTTTTTCCTTCGGCCTGGTTTGGGATTAGTTTGCTGTTCTTTTTCTAATTCTTCCAGGTGTGAAGTTAGATCATCAATTTTAGCTCTTTCTTCTTTTTTAATGTAAAAATTGAGGACTAAAAATTTTTCTCTCACACTGCCTTTGTGGTGTCCCATAGGTTTTTTTTTTTTGTTTGTTTGTTTTTAAAGATTTATTTATTTATTTATTTATTTATCCCCCCCTTGCTGCTTGTGTTTGCTGTGTCCATTTGCTGTGTGTTTTTTCTGTGTCTGCTTATCTCCCCCTTGCTGTGAGGTCTTGCTGCATCAGCCCACCGCGCCGCGTGGGCCGGCCTGCCCTCACAAGGGGGCCCCAGGAAGCGAACCCAGGACCTCCCATATGGTAAACAGGAGCTCTATCGATTGAGCCATACCCGCTTCCCTCCCATAGGTTTTGATATGTTGTGTTCTCATTTTCATTCTTCTCAAGATATTTGCTGAATTCTCTTCCAATTTCTTCTTTGACCCACTGATTAAGAGTGTGTTGTTTAATCTCCATATATTTATGACTTTTCCCTTTTTCTCTCCATTATTGATTCCCAGCTTCATTCTGTTATGATCAGAGAATGTGTTTTGTATAATGTCAATCATTTAAAATTTATTGAGGCTTGTCTTGTGACCCAACATATGGTCTATCTTGAAGGATCCATGAGCACTTGAAAAGAATGTATATCCTGCTGTTTTGGGGTGTAATGCTCTATAGATGTCTGTTAGGTCTAGTTCATTTATCATATTATTAAAGTTCTCTGTTTCTTTATCCTCTGTCCAGATATTCTATCTGATACTGAGAATGGTATATTGAAGTCTCCAACTATTATTGTAGAGACGTCTGTTTTTCCCTTCATCTTTGCCAGTGTGTGCCTCATGTATCTTGGGGCATTCAGGTTAGGTGCATAAATATTTAGTATAGTTATTTCTTCTTGATAAATTGCCCCTTTTATTAATATATAAAGACCTTCTTCATCCCTTATAACAGTTTTGCCTTTAAAATCTATTTTGTGCAATATTAATACCGCTACTCCAGTTCTTTTTTGGTTACTATTTGCATGAAATATCTTTTTCCAACCCTTCACTTTTAACCTGATTGTGTCCTTATGTCTGAGGTGGATCTCTTGTAGGCAACATATAGATGGCTCATATTTTTAAATCTATTCTGTCAGTCTGTGTCTTTTGATTAGGGAGTTCAAGTCATTGACATTCAATGTTATGACTATAAAGGCATTACTTACTTCATCCATTTTGACTTTGGCTTTCTGTTGTCTTATCATACTATAGGATATCTTTTTACCCTTTCTAATATTCTTCATTTCTACACTCTTCTCCAAGTCTCTTGCCCTTGTTTTTTCCTTTCAGGCTGCAGCACTCCCTTTATATCTTGTACTTCTGGTCTTTTGGTAACATTCTATCAGTTTTTGTTTGTCTGTGAAGACTTTAAACCTCCCCTTCATTTTTGAAGGACAGCCTTGCTGGATACGGAATACTTGGCTGGCAGTTTTTCTCTTTCAATACCTTAAATACATTGTACTACTTCTGTCTCTCCTCCATGGTTTCAGATGAGAGTTTGGGACTTAATCTTATTGAGTTTCCCTTGTATATGATGCTTTGCTTTTCTCATGTTGCTTTCAGAATAGAATCTTCTCTTTATCTCTGATATTTGTCAATCTGAATAGTAGGTGTCTTGAGGTAGGTCTGTTTGTGTTTACTCTGTTTGGGGTATGTTGTCCTTCTTGGATATTGATATTTATGTGTTTCATAAGGATAGGGAAGTTTTCGGTCATTATTTCCTCAAATATTCTTTCTGCCCCTTTTCCGTTCTTTTCTCCTTCTGGGATGCCAATAATGCGTATATTTTTGTGTTTTGCATTGTCATTCAGTTCCCTAAAACCCTGTTCTATTTTGTCCATTCTCTTTTCTTTCTGTCCTGTCTTTTCCAGTTCAGATGTTCTGTCTTCAAAATCACTACTTCTGTCTTCAAGCATTTCAAATCTGCTCTTATGTGCCTCCAATATATTTTAATCTCATCCATTTTGTCTTTCATTCCCACAAGGTCAGTTACTGTTCTTTGCAGACTTTCAGATTGTTCTTTATGCTCACTCAGTGTCTCTTCTTAATATACTTTATCTCTTTAGTCCTATTTTCTTTCCATTCTTTAAAATGATTTAGGAGAGTTGTGTGATTATCATTGATTAATTGTCTCAAATCCTGAATCTCTTCAGGATATTTGGTTTGTTCCTTGGGCTGGGCCATCTCTTCCTGTTTCCTAGTATGGCTTGTAATTTTTTGCTGATATCTAGGCATCTGCTATGTTGATGAATTTACTCTGAGGGCCAGTTTCTCTCTCTTGCCTATTATTATTTTTTCACAGCTCTTTGCTATTTGGTTAAACTTAAACTAAGGCTTTAAAATTGCCCAGCTTGAGTTACCAAAATTATGCCAGGGACTCACTAATGGGTTGTTGACTTTCTAGCAGTCTCTGTCCATGTGATTTCCAGACGGAGTAGCAGATGGCGCTTGCTGGCGCACCTTTCCGTGGAGGTATAGCTCTCTTGGTTTTCCTTTGTTTTCATCCAGCCAGAGCCAAAATTCAAAGCAGGCTCCGTTGCATTTCACTGAAGAAATGCACCCCTCCCCCACTCTCCCTCCCTTTTACCTTGTAACAGCTGGCAGGGAGGTAGACCTCTGCTCCCCTTTCAGTCAGCTGAAATGAGCAGTGGTTTTACCCCTGCTGAGTATCTCCGGGGTGGGGGAGGGAGCCATTCCCAGCAGCCGGGAAGTTTAGTAACTCACAGTTTGTTGTTTCGGCTTCTTTGTCTCTGTCCCTCACCCTCCTGGGATCTGTGAAGCAGTGTCCTGGTCTGCTGACCCCCAAAGCAGGTCCCTGAGGTAGCCTTTGGCTGTTTCTCTGTTGTTTTTGTGAGAGCTGTGCCTTTTCTGCCTAATGTGTCTCCATGTTCCCACAATTTCCCACAGTTTTAATAGAAGAGGTGTAGTCCTTCACATGTACCTTGGGTTCTTGCATTCCTCTTGGATAGCCCATAGATATCTCAAATGCTCATCAGCAATCTTCTCTTCTTTTCCTGTTCTTGTCTTGTATTTCTTACCTACATGAATGACATTATGAACTACAAAACTAGGAGTTGGTTTGCTAAGCAATTTTTCTCTCTGATTTTTTGTTTGTTTTATTTTTTTCTTCCTGTTTTTGCCACCTACAATCCCATCAGATTCTACCTCTGCCCTCTATGAGACTATCCACAGCCCATATCTACTTTTATTGCCTTAAGTTTTTTGTGTGTGTGTTTTTTTTTTAACTATAGTTGTTTTTTAATGGTATTTTATAACACCCCCCACCATGGCTCCCTTGTCTGTTTGCTTCCTGTTTTTGCTCATTGTCTGCTTGTTCTTGCTTGTGTCTCCTCGTTTCTTCTTAGGAGGCACCAGGAACTGAACCTTGGACCTCCCATGTGAGAGGTGGGTACCCAGCTCCCTGAGCCACATTTGTTCCCATTATTGCCTTGGTTTTAATTTGTTGCTGACCTATACTATATTGTAAGAGCCCTATTGTGTGGGTACTGCTGTTGTCCTCATTTTACAAGGTAATAAGTATTATCAGTAGTTTTCTCCAAATAATACATTCATTTAAATTTATTGGGGTAATTTTTCTGTCAGGAGAATGTGTTGGCTGGGAATGGCCGAGAAACTTTTAAAAATGAACAATGATGAAGAGAACCTCTAGATATTACTAGTTACCATCAACTTATAGTGATTAAATACTGTGGTTTAGGTATGAGTATATAGATCGATGGAACAGAATAGAAAGTTAAAATCATACTCAGATAATAAAATATGTAATAAAGATAGCATTTGGAATTGGTGGTGAGGGGATAGATTGCTCAGAGCTCTTGGGTATGAACTGGGAAAAGGGTTGCTGTTCTCTCCAGGAGTCCTGTTCACACAGCCCATTGCCAGTGTTGCAGCTCTGGATTATTCCATATACATGGCTAGAACAATTGCTTATCATCTAAAAGAAATCATTAGATTCCAACTTCACTGTAAAATAAATATGAGGTGAGTTTAGAAGTGAAATAGTAGGGGGTAGATGTGGCTCAAATGTTTGGGCGTCCGTCTCCCATATGGAGGGACCTGGGTTCAATTCCCAGGACCTCTCGGTAAAATAAAGAAAAATATAGAAGGTGCGTGGGCATGCCGCCAGGCCCCGCATGTGGGCGTGCCAGGCCCCGCTGAGCCACACAGCAAGATGACATAACAGGAGAGTGACACAAGGGAGAGTCAAGACGAGGCACACTGAAAAACCAGAAACTAAGGTGGCACAGGTGGTGGGATGCCTCTCTCCCACGTTGGAGGTTCCCAGGATCGAATCCCGGTGAAGACAGGAGGAGAAGGATGAGAAGAGAGGGCAGGAAACAGACACAGAGAATTCCCCAGTGAATGGACACAAAAACAGCAAAAAATGTGTGTGTGGGGGGGTGTTAAAAATGGATAAAAATAAATAAAATTTTTTAAAATAGTGAAATAGTAAGTTAGAAAATACATGTTTTTATATTACATCTTTAAGTAAAACAAACCTTTTCTTAACATAAATCCACAGGGAAAAAAATCTCAAAAAAGATTGATACCAATTAAAAACTTGCTTGTTAGAAAGTTTAATTCTCTTAAAGAGAATTAAAAGGTAAACTAGAAAAACACATTCTAATATATAATAAACAGAGGTTATTCTTATCATTATGTAAAGAACTTTCAGAAATATTAAGAAAATGAATAAACCAATATAAAAATTGACAGAGGACATCGGTGGAAAATCCAGAAAAGAAATACATAAATCCAATAAAAATATGATAAATGTTCATGCTGCTAACTAGGATTCAGTGAAAGCATTTTTTTGCCTGATATATTGCTAGAAAGTTTTAAAAGAAAAAAAAAAGGGTTGAGACATGCATCCTTTCTGGAGGGAAATTTGGCAACATGTTTATAGAGTCAATAAAAATTTGAGGTACACAAAAAATTTATATGAAAGGCTATTTAGTGTATATGTCCTACAACTCAGACATGATTAAACAAATCATGCTATGTTCATTTTTCTGATTATAATACCATGCAACTACTAAAATTTTATTGAAAACATAAATGATGTAAACACATCTCAAAAACCTGATGCCATTATCTGAATTATGAAAAATAGGAAAAGAAAAAAAAAAGCCCTAGTAGAAGGATTTGTGCCAAAGTCATAATAGTTGTTTAAAAATTAAGATTGATTTTTATTTTCTTCTTTGTTCTTTACCATGTTTTAAAATTTTCTGTAATATATATTACTTAAATTTTATTATTAGGAAAAAATGTCATTTTCTGTTTAAATAGTACCAACTACAGTTTTTAAATATTATTTGTTGAAATGGATGAAAGAGGTAGCACTCCTCTCTGATCATGAATATTGCTGTTAGAGAACTTGACACTGCTTAGCCTTGAGATGTGATGGGATCTCAGCCAAACGATAGTATAGTTAGATATCGACCATGGCTGACCATGCCTTTGATAATACTGAGCCACATCTGCTCCCTGATATTTAATTTTTATGGCAGGGAAGATGCTTTAAAATTGCAGAGGAATGAAATTCTGTCTTTTTATTTCCAATTTTTCTATATTCATATTGTTTATAAGTAAGATTTCTTTTTTGTTTGAAATGCTGATTTCTGTGTTATTGTGGACTCAGCTTTTATTTTTAAAGATTTATTTTTATTTATTCCCCCCGCCTCGTTGTTTGTGGTCGTTGTCTGCTCTCTGTGTACATTTGCTGTTGTCTCTCTCTGTCTGCTTGTCTTCTCTTTAGGAGGCACTGGGACCCAAACCTGGGACCTTCCAGGTGGGAGAGGGGTGCTGAACCATTTGAGCCACCTCAGCTCCCTGGTTTGTTGTGTCTCTCATGACCTTTCCTCTTTGTCTCTTTGTTGCATCATCTTGTTGTGCCAGCTCACCACACCTGCTGGTCGCGCCAGCTTGCCTTCTCCAGGAGGCACCGGGAACTGAACCTGGGACCTCCCATGTGGTAGGCGGGAACCCAATTGCTTGAGCCACACATCTGCTTCCCTGGACTCAACTTTTAAATCACTGAAATCAAAGTGCTATTAGTGGGGAGTGGATGTGGCTCAAGCAGTTGAGTGCCTGCTTCCCACATGAGAGGTCCTGGGTTCTTCCCAGTTGCCTCCTAAAAACAAAAGCAAACAACAAGCAAATAAATGAAAAAAACAACTCAGGGAAGCAAATGTGGCTCAGTGGTTGAGTGCCAGCTTCCCACATAGGAGGTCTTGGGCTCATTCCTGACCCGGTGTCATAAAAACAAACAAAAAAAAGTACTATTAATATGTTATCAAGTTGTAAAAAATAACTGATTCAGTATGATAGATTAAATTAATTGCTATTTTACAAAATCAATCAGAGTGTTAATTATAGTCTTGAACATACATAGACTTTGATTTACTACATTTAGTTCCCAAACTGTCTCACTTTGGGCTATGTTTTTTTGTTTGTTTTCTGTTTTTTAGCAGTTCTTAGTCATTGAAATATAAAATACCTATTGCTTTTTCAGCTACCTAATTAGAGGAGAGAGGTCATTTATTTAATTTAGCCCAGTTCTTTTAATATAAAGATGTTATTTTGGTCGTGTTTCATTTTATTTTATGTTGGAAAAGTAGGTTTTTGTTTAACCAATTTCAAAATAAAGCGTTTGGTTTAGGAAGAAGAGGGAAGTTGAGGGAAAGCTAGACAGAGGCTAAGTGATAAAAGAGTAATGAAGGATGAGAAAGATAGTACCAGAGAGGGAGGCAGGTAAAGACTGATAGGATTGACATGGTTACATTGGAGAAAATGAATGAAATCTCTTGTAACTCCCTCAAAACATTTCATGGATATCGTCATTTTCATTTTGAAAAGAGCAGGTACTTAGAATACTCATGATTTGTAGTTGTATGATCCCAGGTAAAGACTTTTTTTCCTCTCAGAGCTACAGTTTGTTTTCTAAAAGCTTTGCTAAGATTGCTTATTTGATTATTTTTTAAAATGGCAGTGGGCCATCATGGTGAGTCACATTTATATGATTTATTATATATAAATACTGTTGAACTTGGCTCTTTGAAATTTTCATTTCATTTTAGATTTTTTGTAGTTTTGTTCAGATTCATATAAGAAAGATTTGTACTATTTCTCCCTACTGTGAGAGCTTTATAGAGAAATGTTTAGAGTTTGCAAAAATTTATTGAAAACTAAAACACCTATGGAATTTGTGTGGATTCTTTATATTAAAATAAGGTGTGCCTGTTTTGTAGACTAAGATATCTGGATAGATGATAATTAGTTTTTAAAAATTTTAGGAGTCTGAAAATTAAAGGGACAAGCATTATAAGTAGGATCAGCAACATTTCACAGATTTTATGAATTGTTGGTCAATATTGTCTATTTGGAAATGAATGAATTGTTTCATTCATTTGTAAATCTCCCCACTGAAAAATAACTTACGAAGGAGAACAAATGTGAAAAAAAAGAGAAAGGAATGTGAAGTAACTTCTAGCCAAACTCTTCCAAGAACTAGGAAATATACCACAGATTTTATCAAAATATCACAATGTCAAAACTTGGCTTAAACATTTATTTTATTAAAAATTAAACAATTTTTAATATTTTATGAATATCTTAATTTAAACATAGTTTTAAATAATTAATAGTTGTGACTGGTGATTGCCTGTTGTGCTTAGATATAACCCTACTTTCCATGAATTCTTATAAGAGTTCTACAGAATATACTCATTCTTCTGCCTGTCATGTTTAAGATTTTTCTCTTTATCAGTGTTTTTTGGAAGTCTGTTTATAATGGGTGTGTAGTTTCTTTTATGTTTATTCTTCTTGGGTTTACTGAACTTGGATCTGTTTATCATTATCATCAAATTTGGGTAAAATTCAGCCATTATTTTTTCAGTTATTTTTTTCTGCTTCCTATCCCTCCTCTCCTTCTGGGATTCCAGTTGCACATACGGTAGACTGCTTGATGTTGTTCCACAGGTCGCCATTTCATTTTTTTTCATTCTTTTTTTCTATGTGTTTAATTTATTACGGGTCTTCAACTTCACTGAGCTTTTCATTTTCCACTGTCTAGATTGCTGTTAATCTCATTCAGTGTATTTATTATCTTCTCTAGGGCTAATTTAGCCCCACTAATAAACCTGATTTTTAAGTTTGTTTGTCTGTTTCTTTGTTTTGGAGGATGGATTCTACCCAGTGCTCCAGATCTCTACCCTGGTTTCTGGCGGGTGGGAACAGGAACTGTTCCTCAGCCTGTGTGAGCCTCAGGAATTGTTCTGCCTGCTCATTACTCGTGGTTCTTTCCCATCCACAGGTAGTTTCTGTCATGCATACACAGATTAGTACTTCAACAAGGACTGAAGAACGCCATCAGCAAATATCCAGAGCTCATTCACTCTCAATGCTTTCCTCTTCTCCCTTCCTGCAAACTTTAGCCATCTTGACTTCCCGGAAGTCTCTGTCTCCTCATCTCGGTGAATCTGGCTCTGATAGGGTCTCCTCTTCTTGTTCTGAACCTGGAAGCTGCCTCCAAGAACCTCACATCCTTTTGACATGGAACACAGTCTTAGACTGCCAGTTACTAAATGTCTTTAAATCGTTTTTTGATATATTTTGTCCAGTTTTCTAGTTGTTTAAAGTTGTAACCAATCCCTGTAGAAATGAGTACTTGATAAGCAGAACAGATGACTTCTTGTACTGTGTGGTACTTTATTAAATAGATACACCATATTTTATTTGACTAGTTTTGTTGATGGAAATTTGGGTTGTTTATGGTCTTCTGCTTTTAAAAAAATGTTGGAAAGCCTTGTGTATACGTCTTTTTATATATGTGCAGGGTATGTATCTTCTGGAGAAATTCCTAGTAGTGGGATTGCTGGCTCAAAGGGCAAATTAATATATAAATATGGTAGTAATGCAAATTTTTGCTCCATAGGACTCCTACTGTTTTGCATTCCTTTCTATTCGTAGCATGGCACTACTTGTTTTCCTAACAAAGGGTTTTCATACTTTTGGACTTTTTGCCGGTAACAGGTAATAACAGTATCTTAGTGTAATCATATGAAAAGATGTGGAACAACTTTTCATATGGTTACAAGTAATTTACATTTCTTCTGAGAACTGTTTTTACTTTTCTAGTCCAAACCTTTTCTATTTTTTTAGTAGTTCTTTAAATATTAGGTATGTTATGTTGCTATAGTGTTTTCTGTCATATGCATTCTTTCCTGTTTTTATGTAATCAAAATGAAATATTTCCTCTATTTTACTGGATTTTGAGTTATAATTAGGAAGGTTTTTCTGATTTCTAGGTCATAGAAAAATTCACTGATGTTTCCTTC
>JAQZBX010081891.1:0-13595 GCA_029593785.1 Cabassous unicinctus | reverse complement strand
TCTCTCTCTCTCTCTCTCTCTCTCTCTCTCTCTCTATATATATATATATATATACACACACACACACACACATACATACAGGACACAAGAGCATGGGTAATTGGATAATTATTGTGACTTACTTGATCAACATGATCTACTGAGTACTAATTACAAAAATAAAACAAAATAAATTTAAAAAATCCTAACTACTACTGCCAAGACCTTTAGAAAAGGTCTTTAATAAACTTGATGCTAATATTTTATAACTGCCAACTGACTACTGATGTCTCTGAAGAAGTTCATTGAAAGACCTAGCCACACTCATCATTTACAGGGAAAATATTGGGCAATAACAATCCCCATAAAATACAAAGATCATAAAATTTTGTCAAATACATGGGCATCAGCTGATCTCTAAGGGAAGAGAGATTCCTAACACTCACAAATACAAGCCTCCTTCAGACACTAAGACACAAGAAACACTTAGTAGCCTCGTTCATGTTCTACTTCTTGATCTCTCAAACAGGTCTAGCCTATTCCTCTGACTTACCTTCTACAACATAAGTCCACCTACTACCTCAGACAAGAAGATGGATACAGTTCAGTCCTGCTAGACTGTGGCTCTAAACAATTTTGTCAGCAAATATTGGTAACACTTGCAACAGCAGCACATAAGGATTCCTTCACCTATGCATACATTACTCCAAGCAGGGTGATCAGACTTCTTTTAAGTAATTATTGCATCCAGATTTCCCTACCTCTGAGGGACAGCTAAAGTAGCCCCACATAGAGTTTGACTTACACCTTACTTCTTGTGAGCTTGCCATTGAATTTTAATCACCTCCTGTTCCATCTCCCTGCAGTATTAACCCATCTATGGAAGGAAGTGTTGACAATAGCACACCTGCCTCCTTGTTGAGTGAGGAGGAAATTTAAAGCAATGCAATTACCAGACATTAATTTGCCTGGCTTGTGAGAGTCTCATGATTTTTACTGGCATGTAGGACTCATGTATTCTCAGTAATGGAAGCCAAAGTGGTAGGCTGATTGCATGTCCAATGTTAACTGGTGAACAAACTGGAAAGATGACTGAGTAATTTGTCAGTTTTAATGCATCAAGTGTTTTATCTCAATAGGATGCAGAAGAAGAATACACATCCAGGGCTAAGGGGACCATAGCACAGAGGTGCCAGGTGTTAGGACATGGATAACTCTGGGGGACAGTATTCACCTACCAGTCTAACTTCTGGCCCAAAAAGTTTCATGTACATCCCATATGCAATCTAAATTCACCTCATCTCAAAATCCTCAAAATTCTCAACTCATTTTAGCTTTAAGTCCAAATTCCCATCTAAATGTCATCTGCACAAAAGTTACCAATATCCCCATCCAAATCTTCTTAAACATATGGGTGACACTCCGATTCTGATCTACCTTGCAATGAAATATGCGTTTATCTGTAGAGCTGGGAAACTAGAAATCAAGTATCTACTCACAAAATGCAATCATGTCCCAGGGGCCCCTTTCCAGAGAAGATGCCAGTCCATAGAAAGAGAGTGGTGATGGTACAAAATTAATTTCTGAAGTCATTGGAACCCCACCTTAATAGTCAAACATTTCTCTTTCCCTTCTTTCTCTTCTACCAAGAACACATTTTTTGATGCATTCACCTTCTTCCTCCTGTCATGACTCTCTGCACAAGCTGAGAGGATGTTGGGGCAGTACATAGTGTGCATAGAGTTAAGTCCCATAGACTATGGATTGGATCAACATCCAAGCTCAGACCTTTGGAAATGCTTGACATTGGATGGTTCATGGAGGCTTCCCAGGTGGTTCCTCATCTGTAATGGCAATGAAAATACCCACTACCTGGTCATTTCTTCACTGGACTCTGGCATATGAAGTAGGTCATGAGCGTCCTCAACTCCATCAGCACCTCTTCCACCCTCAGGATTCCCCATCCCCACCTGGTACTTTGTTCTTAAATGTTAGTTCCTTGTGGAAATTGGTGCTGTTACCTTAAAACAATTAAAAATATTGCAACTGCATGTGAACAATGTATGGAAGAGGGAATAAATTAAAAGATATTTATATTACACATGTTTATAAACAGCTGTTTTTGTTCAATATTACACCGAGTTCTGAAACTCAATACTCAGGCTCTGAAATGGAAAGTGATACTAATGTCACAGTTGAATCTCAGTGAGGACTGGGCTGAATCTATCAACCATTCTGAAAACTCTATTGAGAGCATCTCACAAGTTATATTAGTGTAATCTCATGTCTACTATATTTTGATACTCATGTCTCTGATTACAAAAATACAATCTAAAAGGGCATGCAATACCTCCTTGGAGACCATCCACCTGATGGACATTCTGTGATTCCCAGGGTTCAATCAATTGAAAAGATGCCAGGTCACCTCAGACCAGGAATGGAGGAGACTGAACCCTGACAAAAAGCTCCCCCCACTCCTGTTTATTATTTCCCCATCCAACTCCTGCCCTGGTGTCATCCTTCAGCTCAGAGCTATTAGAACCCACAACCATAGTGTATAGGTGCAGCTTTCAGTCAAAGTCCAGCTCCAGGTAACAAGTGAGGCAGGTGAGCCTGAGCCCCTCCTGGGCCAGATGCAAGTTAGTGCAGAAAAAGTTTATGACCTTCCATGTCCCACATCTACCTTCTCATTTCTCTCTGGACCATTCAACACCTTCTGCAGAGGTGATAGTTCAGGGAGTAACACCTGATGTTAGTTTGTAACATCTACAACCTAAATAAGTGCAGGATCCTCATCCATGATGGAGAGAACAAAGTGAGGCACATGAATGATGTACCTAAAGCTGTGCCAGATTGTCTCCTATTTCTGTTTCTGTCCCCTGAGGTCATGGGATTCCACACCATGTTGGGAAGCTATGTCTGGTGACCAAGAATTTTGAATGTCCTAGGAAAGGAGGGATATCCCTGTTTGCACTGTGGGAGAAGAAAGTGGGGGCTTTAATTTTCAATTCTTATAAAATTATCCTGTCATAGAATTAAATTATGGAGATTAACAATAACCAAAAATCCACTTCTTTATGATTATGATTATTGCTACACTTTGTCTGGGCACAGTCAGGACAGAGAAATAATTCCAGAGAATTAACTGCACAGTGTCAATGTCAGTTGAATGAAATTTTCTTCATACTTCAGTCTAATCCAGAAGAACAATATAAAGAAAACTAATGTATACAGGTATATAAGTATGTGTATATAACATAATACAATGCAATATAATACTATATATAATACTTCATATATATAAAACCATTACAAATATATATTCTGTATTTGAAACTTGTAAACATCATGGAATTACTTAGAATACATGTAATGCAGAATCCCTATTGATTAATACTTTTAAGCAATAAGACGAAACCCTATCTGATTAGAGAAATCACCTCCTTTACAAAATCTCCCTTGAACCTGAGCCTGGGGTTGGTCCCTGCTCTGGGTGGTCCTGAGAACCTCTTGCAGCACAGGCCCCTCCTGCAAGGGGAGGGTTATGTCTGGGCTCACATTAATTTCCCCTCACTGTGTCTCTTGTGCAATAATACATGGCCATATCATCAGCAATCTCAGAGCTCAGCTGCAAAGAGAACAGTTTCTTGGATGTGTCTTTCAAGGTAGAGAAACAGCTTCTAAAGGATTGTTGTATTTGTAACCATTATAGCATATTTTGACAATTGCTGCAACATGTTTCCCAGGGGCTGGAGGATCCAATGTTAAAAGAAACCACTGGTTGTGATAGAGATTCCAGAGACAGAGTAGGTGAGAGAAAAGATCTGGGAGGGCTTCACCAGTCCTGGGCCTGACTCCTGCAACTGCACTGGGAAAGGACACCTGGGGAAAAGAAGAACCACAGTGAGCCCTGTGCTCAGAAGCATCATCCCCATTACCCTCATGTCTGAATCTTCAGCTGCTCACTTCTGGGAGATGCCACTGAAAGAGGAATGACCCAAATGGGCTAACATTCCTGGGGGTAAATCCTATGACTTTCAGGCAGTATTTTTCTGCTTGTGGAGGATCCTAAATTTAAGTACATGTGTGTTATGCTATTAACAGTAGGCCTAAATTTGTATGAAGAGGTACTTTTAGAAGTAAAGGTCAAAGGGGTCATGGGAGACCCCTTTCTCTGGGGCTCCTCTGGGAGGAGGATGCTGGCTGGGCCCTAGTATAACACAGCCCCCTTCCTGGGGTCTTACTTCTCTAAGTACAGGTTTTTCTTTATTCAGGCCATGGAACTTGCTGAAGGAGCTGATAAGGGAGCCAGAGGCAGCCATGGAAAAAATAATCCTATGGGAATATAGTCAATGTGTCTCTCTTCTCATGGATACACTTATTTAGGAAATACTCGACAGAAATACAGAGACCTCTAATATCCTCAATAAATGTCCTGATCCATTTATCTTCCCTCTTAGCTGATTTTTGTTGGATATAATAAATGGTGAGGGAGTGGCTAAACATACAAACACATTAAATTCAGACAAACTGCACATAATCCAATATGTGCCATAATTCTCAATGAGATTTTTGGCTCACTTAACTTTTGTAAGCATTTCTTCTTCTGAAAGGGCTATTATATGATGTATATTCAAAAACTACCATAGAGTCGAAATTGTTAAAGTCAATTCCTCTCGAATTTTGTTTTCAGTAGAATGTAGTTATTTCACCATAGTTAATAATCACTTCTAGTAGGCTTCTAAAACTGAACCACAGGACTCTCTCCTTTAAGAACTTTAGGAAACATAAGCCCTAATATGAGTGATAATCACAGACAACCAGTGGAAGTTCCTCAGCTCACTGATATGTTGGATTCTGTTATTGAATGAATCAGTCTCTGAAAAAATATGTTCAAATCCTAACCCAAATCCTAGTCCCTGAATGTGGACTTATTTGGAAATACGTTCTTTGAAGATGTTGTTAATTAAAATGAAGCCCAACTGGATTGGATTGGGCCTCATCCCATCATGACTCCTGTACTTACAGAAGGAAGGAAGTGGACACAGAAAGACAGACTCAAGGAGGACAGCTGTGATGACTGAATTGGGAATTAAAGCCCAAGTATTTTGGGCAAAACCCCAGTGGCTATGAGGAGGATAGGAAGGATTCTACCCTACAGACTTCAGATGTATAGCTTCCTGAACTAGATATTTGAATTATGACAATATGTTTGTATTGCATTAAGTCATGTAAGGTGTGATACACCATTACAGAAGCCATAGGAATCCTTTCAAGGATGATTCCCAGAGAAGACCAATTCCTGCTATATTTGTCTATTTCTGTGAACTTTGGATTCAGTTAAAATAGTTTCCACCATATCTGGTGAAATAAAATGAAGATCCATGTCAATATATCCACACAGAGACTGGTTTGCAGAAGGGCAGAGCTCATAAAGGCTACAGGGAGACTACTTGCTCAGGAATCAGGTCCTTTGAAAAATTATCCAGGAGCTCCCTTCCTGAAGCCTGTGTCACTGAATCCTTGGATCATAGCTGAGATCCTAGAGGACAGTAGTAACAGAGAGCCAGTACAGCTCCATCCTCTCCTGCCCTGTGACCCAGATTGTGTGATCTCAAAACTATAAGATTCAGTCTGATAAGAAACAAACTGACAATCAGAGCAGAAATTTTGTATGTGAAATTTATGGCTGGGACCAAAAGCAATTTGCTCATATCACTATTATTTTATCATTGCCTTGGGAGCCAGAATGTAGGAGCCTGTGAGAACCCTCACCTCTGACCACCTCAAATGTACAAACAGCACCTGATCTTGTCCTGTCTTTACACATCACTCCTGTGTGACTGGGGCAAGTCAACCTCTCAGCCTCAGTATTCCTATCTGTACATTGACTGATTTAGATCCTGTTGTTTCTGAAAATCCCTTTTATCTTATCATTTCAGGAACACAGGCTTGAGTGCACCATATTGCAACTGGCTATGCAATATGAGTCAAGTGATTTACATAACAAATAACCCCATTCCTGAAAGTAGTTAATAGGAAGGCCATCAGATGTAGGATTAGAAAGTATAATAGCCCATATCAGAACCTTCTGTTTATGAGCAGGAAATGTAGGCTGACCCACTTTGAGAAAGGGGAGGGGAACAAACAGCAGTCTACATCCTGAACCAGTTGTTCACATTACTCAACAGGGGTTCAAATAGGGTTACACAGGTGCAGACCCTTGCAACTTTTGCTCACCCACAGAAACATATGCACACCTATTGGATTTTCTTCTTTGTGAGCCAGAATTTATACCCATCACCCTCCAGTCCATCAGCTCCCATAGTCTAGGACACTCAAGTCTGCTCTTGTGCAACCCAAAATTTAAAAAATAGCATTTATAACTTACGTACATTATTAAACAAAGTTGTGGCTGGACATCAACTCTAGATGTCTTCAAAGGTAGTTTGAAGAACACAGGAAAATAACTAATTTTCAGTAGACAGAGAGCATTTCAGGGGATCTCTTATCCCCTTTGTGCTCCTCTATTTGAAGGTTGCATCAGAAAACACATTAACGTACAGAACCATGTGCCTGAAAGTCAATTCACACAGCTAATATACAAATAAAACATGCACACATACATAGGTACATATACATGGACACACACACACTACTCACACATATTCACTTTCACACCTACTATATGCATAATACACATACTCATACACACTTATACACACACATAAACATATGCACAGCACACAGACACACATGCACACATCACACACACAAACACCTACTATTAAAATAATACAACACACACATTAACAAGCACAAAACCAGGCACATGCACGCATGTGCATGCACTCTCACACATACACACACATTCCTGCACACATGCATACAAATATGATCACACACACATACACATGCTCTGTCAGATTTTTGACACCAAGAGGAGGAAGGAACAATAGGATTCCATGTTCTATTGGATAAATCCCATGAATCCTAAATAATTCTGTCCAGAAGGGTGAGAAACCTGACTCTGAGTAGAAGAATGGCTGATTTGTCTCCAGGAATCCAGGACATGTTTTTCATGTGGGGGTCACATTTTGTATAAAGGTGGAAGAGACTGTGTGTATTCTCTCCTTCTCTGGGCACTCTAGTGGCTTTCCAGGGACTTCTGTGTTTACCGAGTGCAGGCCAGAGAGCAGGGTTTTGTGGAAATAAATATAATAAATTTTATGACTTTGTATTGTGTCTTCCCCATGTCCACAAGGATTATATTCTTGTGAAGAGGATTTCTTTCTCTAACCATGATTGTTCTTGCTTTAAAGGAGACAGTAAATAAGTATATGTTAAATGAGTTAATATCTTAATGAATAAAATGGAGAGAAATGGATTGAAGAAGAAACTAACAGAATATTGAACTGAGAAAAGTATAATTTTGCATGAAGTTTTTTGTCTCAAACATCAGTAAAACATTATTTACTTCCATTCTTTCACAATTAACAGAAAACTGGAGAAAGCAAAAATGTTTTATGTTAAAAAGATAAACAGCCTCTTTACTCAGAGATCAAAACCTCAAATGACAATGGGGAAGAGAAAGCACACTCTCCCAGACAACCTGAGCTCACCCTTCTCATCTTAGACAAAGTCTTCAGGCACCCTGAATGAGGCCAATTCAAAATGAGGGCCAAGAAACCGGACCAATTAATTCCCAATATATAAAATCAAACAGAAGCTACACCAAGACCCAAGTGCCTGTATTTTACAGGTCATAGGAACCAGGCAGCTACTTATAAAAATACTGATTCATTTCAGGCACAACTTTTTGTTTTGTTTTGAAATCAGTGAAAGAAACTGTGTCCTAGAAGCTGCAGTGATCTAAGCAGTGGAAAGTTTGTACATTCATCCTTTTAGTTTAAATACATTTAAATTACCAGACTGATGGCATGTCTCATCTGCATGAAATTCTGCTCCACACAGTTTTTATTGGCCATGCTTCATAGACTCTCCTCAGCCACTTTGAACAGAGGAACATGGTGGAGCAGCAGTAGGTGCTGAAATCATCCAGTGTGAGGAGCCTGGAGTTTGCTGTCCCATCATGCTGCACAGTTCCTTGTCAAAGCTGCCTCTGCCTCAGGTGCCTGTGAAAATTACAGGTTCATGGACAAAAATTACATACCCTAGTGCTCTGGTCTGAGGAAATAAGGAAAACAGGACAATAAGAAGAGTACAGCATTCCGTGGGAATCTTTCAGCTTCAAAGGAGGAGATGTAAAGGTTCAAATACAAACTGCCTCACCCTCCCTGTGCAGGTCCTGGCCCCTGTGCTCTCTGGGCAGTAGTGTTCCCTTAGCCCACCCATTCGGTGCAAGGGGAAATTTATGTCTCCTGCCCTACCCTGTGGTCCCTGGTGTTTCTTAGCACAGAAGTGTGCACACTTGTGTCTTCATGTCTCAGAGGCTCACCTGTAAATGCACCTGGCTCTGGAAGGTCCTGGTAAGGCTGTCTGGAATCCCAGTGGCTCTTCTGTGGATGATATTCCCACCAATGTTGATCCTGCCCACATATCCCAACCTTTTCCCAGGAACCTGGAAATCAGAAAGAACAATCAACAAGTAGCCAGTTATCTCACCAGTGATTCTAGTATTCTAGAAGAATGTTCTTACCCCAGGCCTGGCCCAGGAAGTGTACTTGGGCCCTAAGAACAAGGAATAGGAACTCTCCCTAAATGCAAGATACATCAAGGAAAGAACTATTTCCCAGTCTGAGGTGCTGGATGGGGGGAGGCAGATGGAAATGTCCTTGGCTTTCTAGGATGCCATGAATATGATATCCAAGCACAAGTCTGATACACAAGGGGCTCCCTGGGAGGATTTCAAATCAGCTCTGCCTGCAGAAACCTGTGCTTGTACAGACAGGATTAAGTATGTATATTATTTCTTCCTGAAGAGTGCCTTCTTCACAGGAAATTAGAAGTTTGTAGCTTGACCTGTTTTTTATAGGAAAATATTTGACAATTTTAGGGTAAAATCATATATAGATTAATGATTGACTATTACAACCCTGAAAGTTAACATAAAGACATTAATTAAGTATAAATGGTTTTGGCAATGTTCTTTGGACAAAAGAAAACTAGCAAATATTTTGAGTCTTTTATTTTTCTCTTATAATTTTTCATCTTCTAATGTATGAATTGAAAAACTGTGTTCTGTGTATGTGACATCATTATAACATCCCAGGTAATAACATCAGAATGCATAAGGGATTTAAAATAACCACTGGGAACACAAAGCACTAAAAGAACAAACTAAATCCCTGGATGCTAACCCTGAGAACATACCAGGCTTTCCCTCTTTCTACTCCTTCCACCTGAGGACTCAAGTCCTACCTGATGGAGGGAGAGGGTTATTTTTTTTATGGACAGTCTCAGGAGATTGGTTAAAGTTCAAGGAAAGAACTTCATAAAGTCAATTGAAAGCCAGGTTTATTTAAAATTTCAGCCATAACCAGAAGAAAGGGCAGGGGGAGGGGTGGAGAATATACACATGAATGAAATAACATTTTTAAAAATCTGTACTTTGCTTGAATCATCTGTACATTATGGCACTGTTTTAACAAGGCAAAATAACCATTCCCTGTGGGTTACATGTTGTGGAGCAAAAAGAGAGATCCTGAGGCAAGGTCAGGAAATTTGTCCCCAGTCCCTCTCTGTCCCTGCCCCTGGGGTTGGTACATGTGTGCCCCCTCCTGGTCACAAGGACCCCCTGCAGCCCAGCCCATTTCAATTCCTTTCAGGGGAGGTTTGTTCCTGGATGCACCCTGACTTCCTCTCACAGGGTTACTTGCACAGTAATATGTGGCAGAATCCTCAGCTTTCAGGCTGCTCAACTTTAAATACACTTCATTCTTGAGGTGTCCCTGGTGATGCTTATTTGGAACTGAAGAGGGGTTATGGTATGATCATCCACTACTGTGTATGCCACCCACCTACTCCAGGCTCTTTCATGGGGGCTGGCATATCCAGTTCATATCACTGCTGGTTAAAGAGAAACCAGAGACATAGCAGGTGAGGGAAAAAGTCTGTGAGGGCTTCACCAGGCCAAGTCTTGACTCCTGCACCTGCACTTGGGACAGGACACCTGAGGACAAGGAGAACCACAGTAAGTCATGTTATCAGATGCATCCTCCCCATTACCTGCTTATCTGAATCCTGAGTCCCTCACATCTGGGAGCTGCCATAAGAAAGAAGAACCAGAGGGGTTTTATCTTCTTGTGGATGACATCCATGATGCCCAGGAAATATTTATCAGAATGAATAGGGACCTTTTTTTTCATCTGTCTACATGTATGAGATTTGCATTTCAAAGATATCTGTATGTAAAATGACAGGCATGGTCATTGTCTTAGGGCAACTGCCAGAAGGAGGATGTTGGCTGAGCCCTCAGAGAACACAGTCCTCACCCTGGGGTGCCCCATCACCCAGGCCAAGTTCCTCTGCTTCCAAGCCAGAAATAATGAATGAGCTGGTCAGGGAGCCTGATATGGCCAAGGATTAAGGATGACTTTTGCATTATGTACATTGTGTCACAAATCCAAGGGATTGCATATATATAATATGTAAATTCCCTGACAAAGTTGTTTCTGGCAGTTTCTTCTTGCCTGTGGTAGGATGGATGTTTGGATCTGCATTCTCACAATTTGCTTGATGTCATTTCACAGTAGTCACATTAAATGTGAATTCATAGTTGGGTGGCAGAACAGTCAGATATTACTTCAGCTGTTATTTTCTGTGTGAACCCTTATCTCCAACAACCATGACTGCATGAGTGATACCTGAGATGCCCCTACCCCTGATCTAGTGCACTTGTGCAAATATAGTAGCTCAGCCATCCTCAGTCTCAGTGTCCTCATCTTGCACATTGATCAATTTAGATCCACTTGCTTCTAAAAATACCATATATCTTCTCACCTTATGAACTGACCTTGAATACAGCATATGGCCATTGGCTATTCAGTAATATTAGTTAATTGAATTAAAATAAGAAAGATACAGGAGAGATATCAGTAGCACTACAAGAGGAAGCATAGGCAGTTTTGAGAGGTAAGCAGCACTAGATCTGAACACTAAAGACTGATTTTGATAGTAAGATATTAGAATTAATGACAATACCTGGAGGCATGTGCCAAGTCATCTCATACTCATGAAAGGTTGGGAAAGCAGGTGGTGAGAGAGAAGGAGAGTGACAGAGGGGGGAGCTGCATGGGGCAAACTACAAGTCACACTGGACTAGATAAGGCATTAGTGTATTTTGTTGCTGCATTGAGGACCATGAGGTCATGAACTGTATCAATTCCTTTGATGCTTTGGGCAGGAAAGTATAATTTTATGGGGGAATTGGACTAGGATCTGAGTAAAGACTTGAAGGATATATGGAGATTCTTAATCATAGATGTTTCCAGATTTAGAAATATGGCTTTGATGATAGAAGAACATGGATTACTGTATTAGCTTGGGGTGGAGGAAGCACAAAGTTCTGGAAAGTTGACTCCTGGAGGAGCTGCTGGTTCAGAAATTCACCATGAGAATAGTTCATTGGCTGTAGAGTGTTTTGTCATCAATTCTACCCATGAAATTATGTCCTGTTATGGAAAATTACTAGCTGAGTCCATGGCTTCACCATTGTTTTAACAGTTGCCTTCTACTGGGAAACCAATGACAATTGTAGGCCCAGAGATCCCTGGTTAAGGAAGGGAAAGGCAGTGTAGTCATACAGAAATCAAGAAACATGAATCTATTCTTAGAAACAGGAATCAGATTTTCAACAAAGAAATCCCAGCAAAGTAAGCTCAAGGGAGATAGGTAACTTCAATTTAACCAGAGTGGTGCTGATCCTTCCACATATAATGCACACCTCACTTTTCCTTTCCCATTTTACAGATTGAGAAATAAGATATTAATGCAACAGGCCTAGTTATGATATCCTTAAGTCAGCCATAGCTCTCCACTGAGTGCCATTTGCTTCAGCACACCAGGGTGTGTATATGCTTCATAGTCCCCAAGTGTATTTTACACTATAAAGCAGAGATTTCCCAGTTGTCACCTGGGAAGAAACAATTTCCCAAGTTGAGCTTCAGGCTATAATTCCTCCGTGTTCCCCCTGACTAACTCTACTCCCCTCTCCTAAGTCCTGGACATGTTTAGGTTGCCTAATACCTGAAAAGCAATTAGAAATGTTATCTCCCTATAAATGAGTGTTTCACCATTATTTATATTGTAGCATTAGGAAGATTTTGGGTGTGACAAATACCACAAGAGCAAATAGTAAAGTGGCTTTGTGAATTCAAACTATCTTTCTGAAAAAACAAGTGTAAATATTTATCAAAACTTCCATAAATTTTAGAGGTTTAAACTACTAATACAACCATAAATTATGACAATACAAATATGTATATGAAGTTGAGAAGCACAATATGCACTTAATTAGCGTCCTCCCCATTCCTACTGAAAATTAAACATGCTTTGAAATGTTGGCCAAACAGGGCCTTATTCCTTTATATTAACTTTTATTCTTCTTTGGAACATTATGATAATATTCAAAATCCAAAATATCACCTCAAATTTTAGAATTTTAAGATGCAGCTCACTATACACCATAAGAGAGAATATGGGAAAGAATGAAGATGTTTTGAGGCAATCACCTGTGAAATGAACACAAATAATTTCATTGTGCAACAAATTGCCAGTAGTTCTGTGAAGTAATGTTGTGCTTTACCTAGAAGAAATTGTCAACAAATTGCTTATTCTGTCTGATAGTGTGCCACCTAATTTGTATGCTGGGATTTTGTAGCTAATATTTAGTCTACCTCATATTATGACAACACAATTTCAAATCTTTACCTTCTTCCCGACATTTGAAAATACATTAATTTACACTAAAAAATAACCTGAGTATGGCTTAATTCTCTGAATCAAAATTTACAAAATAGCATTGTTTTGCATGACAATAGAGTCCAACCTGCTTGGCTATAGTAATGGGGTGGTGGATAAAACACAGTCCTTCCCAGGAGCTCAGTATCAAATTTAGGTGATGAAAATGGAATGTCATTAACCATAGGAGAGATGGCTCTGTGAGGTTCAATGGACCCCCTAAACAAATTGTTTGGATGACAGAGGAGAACAATATAAACTAAAAGGTAATAAATCATGAGAATATATCTGGAATGAAGAAAAAACTTAGGAAAAACATAGACAGTTAATAGTATGTGATGGATGAATAAATCTGGTATTCAGAAACTTCATATATCTTGGAGGAAAAAATCTCATGTCTTGACTATGGTCAGTTCTGCACAGAAATTTCAGTAAAATGGCTCAGATTAGATCCATGTTACTGGAATTAACCAAGAATGCAATAGAAGTACAAGAGAACTTTCACTTTGGTGAACAACTCTTTCCTTTTTCAGAACTAAACTAGAGTGTAAAATTTATAAGAGGCTTATGACTTTATGAAATGAATATGCTAATGAACTATTAAATAGCAATAAATGGCTAGTTCTTATTAAATTGTAATTGACATACAATAATTGTATATATTAATGTATGCAACTTGATAAATATTTACATAT